>PVJC01011251.1:0-41900 GCA_004026665.1 Murina feae
TCCTGTGGGTGCAAGTGGTGTCCGTGTGTTCTTTTCGTGGTTTTTCTGAAATAGTTGTTCACAGCTGCATATACGGTGTCTACCCTATGCCGCCATCTTGTTTCTCCCTCGCAAGGTTTGATCTGGGGGCTATTTTAAGAAAAAGCTAGTTCATTGTTCTAGTTGGGGAAGTCAACTGAACGCTTAATGATAACAATGGGCTTTTGAGAATTAAAATTACTTCCAGATGGATGCTCACTCATGTCATTACCCTTTAAAAACTAAAGTATGTTACCATCTGTATTACAGGGACTTTGAATGGAAATCTTTCCTCTTGTTTATATAGCTGGCGCCAACTTTGTAACGTAAGCTACCAAAGATTTAAGACTACACTAGTAATGTCTTTCTCTTCTCTTCTGCTGTTACTAAATGGACATATTAGCAAAATAGCAAAAGGGAGTGAATGGCTAGGCTTTTTCAGGGAAGTGATAGTTGAACTTTAGACATGAATTTTCCCATGTTGCAAACATTGTGTCCTGTTTTCCCCCCCTATAATATCTAACCCAATTTTCACAAGTGCCTTTGGGAAATATTAGAAGGAAAGAGTCTGACTTGAAGGAAATTAATAAATTATTCATGTTTTAACTTGCTCTTTCTTAATACCAATCAACACTCAGGAGCATTTTGCAACTACTGCTGGAAATCAGGGGATTTCCTTAGGCCAGAAGACCATGGGAATTTCTCAGGCTTATGGCAGATATGTGAATTCCCAAGGACAGCATAGCCCACGGGCACCTCGGAAAGTACTAAAATCTTGTCTGTGGTGCTGCTTTAGTGAATCTCCAAATTGATGAAAATGTGTCAGGCAGTCATTAACGGTTTGCATGAGGCGCCCTGCCAGCTTTTTAGTGTTTCACAGCTAGGAATAAGCTCTCTAGCAAGAGTTTCTGAGCAATCATTATAAATTATAGAGGGGGAAAAACCAGGGCAAAATATTTGCAACATGGGAAAGTTCATCCCTAAAATCGAACTATCATTTCCCTGAATGAGCCTACCCATTCACTCCCTTTTTCTATTTTGGGAAGCAGCGTTACTATCCATCCAGCCGTCTAAGAAAGCCTGAAGTTACCTCCAATTCCTCCCGCTGTCACCTCATGGCAAACCACGTGAAGACTATCTGCCAGGATGTCTTTTATGTCTATGCCCTGTCCTTTCTCCAGGGCCCATGTCAACATCCCGGGCCTTGAGTCATAAAGGAAGTCTCTATATCATCGCTCTGCCTCAGTTCTTGCCATGGATCCCTAGAAAAAGGGTAACAGTCTGGAAGGAACTCTGAGAGAGTTTTGAAACCTACATAAATCTAGAGCCTAGAGGATATCATGCATTATGCATGCTTCGCGGTGACCCTAAGAGTGTGAACTGAAATTTGGAGTTAATTTAAATCCTCTACAAATCCACACTTTTATGAAAGTGCCTGAAGTAAGGATGGAAGCAATAGAGCATTAAAAATTAAATCAGTTTCCTCTTTGATTCTGAAGTGATACAGGGCACATCTCTGCCCAAGGGCGGAAAGGATAAAGCCCTTGCTGTGCTCCCCTAATCACCACCACACTTCTAGGTAAATTCTGAATATGCTTCAATACTTGAACAAGGGTCTGGGAACATCTGACATCCTCAGATGAATTTAGGCAGTTTCCTCAACCTAGAACAATTCTCCAAATTAACAATGCAATATCACCACCATCACCACCACCACCACCACCACCACCACCACCATCATCATCGCTGCTCTTCAGGTCAGTCAGGGAAGTTGCAGCTGGAGAGAGGCAGGAGGCATCTGGTGGTACAAGGGGAGGGGTATGCCAGGAGGCATTCCAGCCATAAAGAGGGATGGGGCTGTAAGGACTGGCCTGGAGTGGATCCTGTCAACATCTTTTGGCAAGCAGAGGCTCCGGTATAAGAACACCTGTTACCCTTGCAGCATGTGCTCAAACATACCTTGTACCTACCAACCACGTTGGAAATGAAGTGACCTATCCAATGTTCATAACAGCCTTTACAAAATAATTTTCTCGGCAAAAGTAAAAGTGAGCTGGTCATACAGACATGGTGTCCCTCTGATGGGATAGAGTAGGAACTGCCAGTGCCACCAGAAGATGGCCTGGTCAGGTCACTGAACCTAAGTCCATTCGAGCCTTTGAATCTAACAGCTCCTTTGCAGGAACTTAGGGAACAGAGGAACAAGTTAGCCTCCAGAGGAAGAAGCAAATGAATTCAGCATGTAGGACAATCCCCAGGGCAAGGGATCCGGTTTCTTTTCACAAGTTAGTGCATGAAAAAGAAGGTGCGAAGTGGAAGAAGCAGTGACATAATGAATACAAAGAAGGAATGTGATATGGTTCGTGTCATGGAGTAAACTGTGTCCCACCCAATTCATACGCTGAAGTGCTAACCCCCGAACTTTGGAATGTGACCATAGTTGGACAGGATCTTTCAAAAAGTGATTAAGTTAAAATAAGGCCATAAGAGCAGGGTCATAATCTGATCTGATTGGAAATTTGGATTCACAAAGACAACAGGGATATACATGCACAGAAGAAGGTCATGTGAGGACACAGAGAAGACAGCTATTAGTAAGCCAAGGAGAGAGGCCTCAAAAGAAAGCAAACCTACTGACACCTTGATCTTGAACTTCTAGCTTCCAGACTGTGAGAAAATAAGATTTCTGTTGTTTAAGCCACTCAGTCTGCAGTATTTTGTTATAGCAAACCTAGGAAACTGATATAGTAAAGTATTAGATGATGCTGGAATATTGTAAATTTGGTTGGACATCACAATGGTATTGCAGTTATTATAGGAATATTATATACACTTTAATTTTTAAATTGATTTTTAGAGAGAGAGGAAGAAGAAGAAGAGAGAGAGAAACATGGATGTGAAAGCCGAATATTGATGGGCTGCCTCCTGCATGCTCCCTACTGGGGACTGAGCCCACAACCTAGCCATGTGCCCTGACAGGGAATTCAACCTGCAACCTTTCCGTGCACTGGGCAGTGCCCAACCGACTGAGCCACACCAGCCAGGGCTATGGATCTTATATTTTTAAGTGTGCTTATCATAAGGTTATGTTTCTTAAATGTAACATTCATTTTTACATTAACAGTCTTTAATGAGTGACATCTGTGACGATGCTTCCCATCATTACCTCTAAATTATTAGCTGGAACTACAGAAACTCTTGTGGGCAAGGCATCCTTATTTGATCACAAATTGGAGTAGAAACTCACCCAGTGCTGCAGAAGCGCCCTTCCACTCTGGTCCAAAGTACTGGGGCTCTACTAACCCATTCTGTTTGTGTTGGGAACAAAATATTTGCTGGTTGAAGAACCTCTTTTCCACAATTACAGCAGATGGCTCATGAAATATGTTTATGCAAATTAAGGATAATAAAAATGTACAATGCATTCATAAGTAACTAGCCTTCTCTACTCCTTAGAGGTCTGGGCAAATTTTCCCTCTACCTCTCTCTCTCTCTCTCTTTTTTTTTTTTTTTTTACAAATTCTACTTTTCTCCATAAAAAATTCTCCATGATCCCTTAATAGATAATAGCGCTGGCTCCTCAGGCTTTGCCTTATGTCCATCATTAGTTAGAATTTTTCATCCCATGATAATGATCCTGTTATAAAGGATATGAAATAGCAAGCTCTCATCTTACTCAAAGCTTTTAGGCTGCAATCTGAATCCCTGAAAGCCTCTAGCATCTGAGCTCTCTTACATAAAAACCCTCTGTGCATATGATTTCCTTCTGGCCCTTCTTCATTAGCATTTTGGGGGTTTGTAGACTGTCATTAAGTTTGCCTATTAGTATGAAAAACTGGATGTTGAAATGGTAGAAAACAAAGAAACCTTAAATTAGATAGATGGTATGGCAAACAAATTCCTCAAAAAACTGAGAATAGAACTATCACATGACCCAGCAATTCCTCTCTTGGGTATATACCCAAAAAACTCAAAAACATGTTTTCACAAAGATACATGCACCTCTATGTTCATTGCAGCATCATACACAGTGGCCAAGACATGGAGACGATCAAGGTGCCCTTTGATACAGGACTGACTGGATAAAGACGTTGTGGTACATATACACAACGGAATACTACTCAGCTATAGGAAAAGATGAAATGTTGCCGTTTGCAACAACATGGCGGACCTTGAGAATATTGTGCTAAGTTAAACAAATCAGGCAGAACAAGCTAAGAAACATATGATTTCACTCAGATGTGGAAAATAAGGCTGAAATTTATGTGGTGGTTGCCAGAGGGAAGGAGATAGGAGGTGGGGGGTGAAGGGAGCCTAATACATGCTGAGGAAGACAATTTGACTTTGGGTGGTGGGCACACAGTGCAATAGATAGAGCTTATGACATAGAAATCCACACCTGAGACCTCTATGATCCTATTAACCAACGTCATCCCAATAGATTTAATTAAAACATTAAAGAAAAAAAGCACACCCTCTGTGACTAGAATAGTAGTAAGCCCATATTGTACACAGCATGGCAGCATGCGGCATGCTGGGGTGGGGGTGGGTAGGGTAAGAGTAAAATTTTTAAAGTTAAAAACATTATTTTTAAATAAAGAAAGTAGCCCTGGCTGGTTTGGTTCAGTGGCTAGAGCGTCAGCCTGCGGACTGAAGGGCCCTGGGTTCGACTCCAATCAAGGGCACATGCCTGAGTTGCAGGCTCGATCCCCAGTAGGGGGCGTGCAGGAGGCAGTCGATCAATGATTCTCTTATCATTGATGTTTCTCTCTCTTCCTTCTCTCCTTTCCTCTCTGAAATCAATAAAAATATATTTTTAAAAATAATGAAGTAATATTTGAAAAAAAGAAAAAAATTAGATGCTTGGATTTTTATCTCCCATCGTAGATTGTCTTTAATTAGATGATTGGTTTGTCTTTTTTTTTCCTGGGAGTATACTATTTCTCTAAGAAATCACATGGTTATTGACTGAACTTTATACTTCCTTTCATATATATTGCTCCCTATAAGAACCTGGTAAAACTCCACATTTACACCTAGGTTATAGTTGAAAGGTAGGAAAACATTTCCTGTAAAAGACTAGAGAGTAAGTAGCCTTTCCAGGCCATATGGTCTCTATTGCAGCTACTCACCTCTGCCTCTATCAGTGCAAAAACAGGCACAGACATCATGGGAACGAGTGAGTGTGCCTGGGTTCCACTGAAACTTAACGGACACTGAAACTTTAGTTTCGTAAAATGATCCTGCATCATGAAATACTATTCTTTATAAAACTTCCCACCCAACAATTTAAAAATATAAAACTTAAGCTTCTGTGTCGATGCATATATCCAGGTGCTGGCAGGACGGAGCCCCCAGAGATGGCATGGACGCTCCTCACCCCTCCCCCAGACCTTGCCTTATATATGGCTTCCTTTGGCTGCTTCTGAGTTACTGATATCCCCCTCCCCATCCTGCTCCATTCTCTCTCTCTCTCTCTCTCTCTCTCTCTCTCTCTCTCTCTCTCTCTCTCCAGGCAAGAATGATGAATCCTGCCAACAGACTGCCTGCTTTTGGATTCACACTGCAGCTCCCTCCCTGCGTCCCCGGCCTGCCTGCCTACCTCATCAAGATTTTGAACTTGCCAAGTTTCCACAATTGTGTGAGCCAATTCCTCAAAATAAATCACTGTGTCTATATATAAAATAAATAAATAAAAACGTTAAAAAATGTAAAAGCTATTTTAGTGCTCAGGCCATATAAAAACAGGCAGTGGTCTGGATTTGGCTCATGTACCTTAGTTTACTGATGTCTGTAATAAATACATAGAACATTTTAGTAGATTATTTAAAGTTTTAGTAAAGGAAGTGCACATTCTAGAGTGGTAGTAGTATCCCATTGATTATACTAAAGAATTTCCCACCACACCTCAGAATATTTAGTATACCACTGTGTAGCAAGCTACATCTCAGAAACACATAATCTAACAAATTCACATTTCTGCCTCTAGCCCAGGCCAAGCCCTTCGTTTCAAAACACATCCATCCAATTGCCTACTTGCCGCCACAATTGGAGCTCTCGGGGACATCTCAGACCTTAGGGTCTAAAATAGACTCTAGAGTCTCCTCTCCGTTCCCTTCTGTTTCTTCTCTGGTCTCCTCCAAGTCCACACACATGGCTCACATCCTAGGACTCACTCTGATTCCTCTCTCTGCACCTTACTCATTAGCGAGCTTGCCAGATCTCCAGAGTGGACATTGTCGTGCCTGCTCACTTCTCTCCAACTGCACTGCCCCTCCAGCTCCGTTTGACACCTTGCCTGGGCTGCTACAATGAGCCCCCAACCCACCCTCTTCTGCTCTACCCACTACCAACTTTCCGCTATAGTGGCAGCCTTGAGCAGTTGCAAGAGACCATATGTCCCACAAACTAAAATAGTGGTTTAAAACAGAACCCAGATTCTGTTAGTCCACGGTGGCCTTCAATGGCAATCTATGACACCAGAATAACATTTCCGCCCCTCTCCCCTCCCCCCCCCCACACACCCTTAACATTTACTTTTTACCAGAGCCTTCTTTCTCCACAGTTTTTCAACGAATGCTCATTCTCCCCTTTGTCTACATGGGCAGGCGTAGTAGTATTCACACCTTACTCAGATTTAACTTGTGAAATTATTCTGTGGAGCAGATTTCAAGATCCCATTTTATCTACATTAGAGAGGTTGTGTGACGTGCTCACTGTCTCGCAGTATGCCCCCAACACACTTGAATCTACCCAGGCTGGGAGCCATCCACCACCCTTGCTCCTAACCCCACAGCTGTGCACAGGCCATGACTGGACAGATTGGGTTATTTTTGGATGCCCACCAGGGGGAATGTCTCTGCAGTCCTTTCCCCAGCAGGGCTGCTGCTAATTAAAATGGACTAATAAAAACGCCAGCGCATCACCTGGCCTCCACAGTGCCTAAGTGTTCCCAAGACAGTCCTCTGGGGGCTAAGCTGAGGGGATGTTTTTGTCCGCTTGTTCCTAGGGTGTGTGTGAGAGAATTTTTGTTCTTCAAGGTTTTGGTTTTCTACAATTTGTGCCAAATTTTAGGACCCCATCACCCTCGGCATGAAGTATTAAATAGCTAAATATGTTGAGCAAATAGACCTAAAATTAAAATTTTTTTAAAAAAAGAATTGACATGTTTAATGGTTTTACATTTTGGACTATCTATAGGGAATTAAAGCTACTTGATAATTTCTCTCTCTCTCTCTCTTTCTCTCTCTCTCTCTCTCTCTCATTAATCCTCACCCAACGATATTTTTTCCCATTGATTTTTAAAGGGAGAGACAGAGAGAGAAACATCGATGTAAGAAACACATGGATACGTGCCCCCGACTGGGCTGGTGGATTGAGACTGCAACCGTAGTACACCCCCTTGGCTAGAATCAATCCCTTGACCCTTTGGTCCATAGGCCAATGCTCTAACTACCTGTTAAAATTATAATACTAATTTAGATAGAGCACATATTTGTCAAAATATATCAAGTTTATTCTGAGAATCAGAAGACTACACATAGATTATATTTTAATTGAAACTGGTCCTCTATGAGCCATTTAATGTGTACCTGAGGATGGAAGTTTTGTGTTTTTTTAAAGGGTTCTCTCCTTTTTTTTTTTTTTGTGAGGCAACATAAGGCAGTTAGATACAGAGATCTGGGATGAAAACTTCCATCCTCAGCCCTGGCTGGTTTAGCTCAATGCATAGAGCGTCAGCCTGCAGATTAAATGGTCCCAGGTTCAATTCCAGTCGGGGGCATGTGCCTTGGTTGCGGGCACATCCCTAGTGGGGGGTGTGCAGGAGGCAGCTGATCGATGTTTCTCATCGAGGTTTCTGACTCTCTTTCCCTCTCCCTTCCTCTCTGTAAAAAATCAATAAAATATATTTTAAAAAAACACAAAACTTCCATCCTCAGGTACACATTAAATGGCTCATAGAGGACCAGTTTCAATTAAAATATAATCTATGTGTAGTCTCCTGATTCTCAGAATAAACTTGATATTTTGACAAATATGTGCTCTATCTAAATTAGTATTATAATTTTAACATCTTCACGATTACAAACATATCACAAGAGGTAAGGAAAAGAAATAGAGCTTTTTGTTTAGTTTATGGCAGTTGTTTTACATGCCCAAGGTGAGTTTTTCCCTTGATTCAATTTTGCCTAGTTTTACCTGTTTCATACCCTTTCACTCACCCTCCTTTTACCTAAATTTATTTGACATCGTCTGGTGAGATGTTCAGGTGTCTTTTTTAATAAGTATTTCATTTTACCAACGGAGCAGCACAGCCCAACAGGTCACTTAAAAGGCCAGAAGTGACTTAATTTCTTTAGCAAAAAGTTAGCTCTCGTGAGAATTTGATCAATTCCAGGTTATTGCATAACTAGATCTCACAATTCTTGTGCTTTGACTTAAATCTGCCCACAAACTGTAAGGAGTGTGGTCTTCCCAGGATATGGCAGTTAGACCAGTGGAGCTGAGTCATGGCACAAAAGAAGTAAAGGCAGAGGCCTGAGCGCAGCCTCAGGGACACACACATGCAGTGCTGCCCCCCATGCCCGGGTCTGAAGAGGCCTGTACACTCCAAAGCACCAAACTGCCTCCAAGACGACTTTCATTTTACATTTGGAGGCAAATCTAATTGTTTCAATATGTTAACGTGGTCTTCTTTAAAGAAACAAATGCAGAAGTCAAAATAAAAGAGCAGCTCAGTAAGAGAAAACTTAATGTGAAAATTAATTGTATTTAAATCATTCGTGGAGATGATGTTGAAATGACAGCCCCAACACAGACTCTCCTCTGCAAAGATCAACCAGCTCTTCTTCTCAGACTGTTAATATTATTTAATATTGTTTTCTTGTTGCCAACCTGTTACAATAAACTCTACTAGATATAATACCAAGTAGTTAGATTTTACTGAGAAGGGACTACTTTAAATGTAATTCTTTCTGCCACTAAATTTTATTTATTTATTTAGAAGACAAAATTTTTTGCAAAATATGACTTCATACACTTATTTAGTAATATTGTCATAGACATTAAGTCACAGGAATAGGCCTTTGATATTATAAAATTTTTTTCAGAACTTGTTTGAATGGAAAAAATTTTAGGATTTATACTGGATATGAGTATATCAAAATATAAGTGCTGCCCTAACCTGTTTGGCTCAGTGGATAGCACGCGGCCTGCGGAGTGAAAGGTCCCAGGTTCGATTCCCGGTTAAGGACATGTACCTTGGTTTTGGGCACATCCCCAGTAGGGGGTGTGCAGGAGGCAGCTGGTCCATGTTTCTCTCTCATCGATGTTTCTAACTCTCTATGCCTCCCCCTTCCTCTCTGCAAAAAGTCAATAAAATATATTAAAAAAAATATATATATATATATATATATACTTAAAATCAAGTTTAAAATCAAGCTATCCATGGTCAGAGGCCTTTGATAATGATGAATCAATATTGGAAAAATAATGATAATAGGTACCACTTACTGAATATTTTCTTGAACGCTCTGCTATATATTTCTTACTTTATAGTAAGTGTAATTACCCTTGTTGCATATATTAAGAATTAGAGCATCACAAAACTAGTAAGTCAAAATTAAAACCAAGTTCTCTTTCATTCCAATGCTCATGCTTCTTACGTCACACAACTGCATTTGAAACAAAGAGTTGCAAGGATTAGCATATACTTTGTTTCCTACTAACATTTTGAAACTCATAAAACATGTTACATTTTATAATTGTAAATGGCAAAATATTTAATGTTCATTTTCTGAATTGCATTGGAAACAAATGATATGATAAAAATGTGATCCAAAAATAGAAGAAAAATATTTAAATCAAGAAAAATATCTTCAAGAAAAATGGTGATATGTCAGGGCACATCCCTGTTACCATACAACAATTAAAAGTAAGATAAACAATGAAAATCACATTTCTAAAGACATCAGAGGGTTGTGGAAGCAAAAGGATTAAGTTAACTGAAACTTCTGAGGGAGAGCTCTTCATAAGTGAGCAGTCAGCCTGGCTGGCAACTAATGTTCTAATTCTTGCAACTCTTTATGTTTCCAATTGTAGTTGTAGTGGTTGAGCGTCAACCTATGAACCAGAAGGTCACAGTTTGATTCCAGGTTAGGGCATATGCCTGGGTTGCTGGCTCAATCCCCAGTGGGGGGCGTGCAGGAGGCAGCCAATCAATTATTCTCTCATCATTGATGTTTCTATCTTTCTCTCCCTCTCCCTTCCTCTAAAAAAAAAGAAAAAGAAGAAGAAGAAGAAGAAGAAGAAGAAGTGAGCAGTCAATCTGTCACTGTGTTATTTTCATCCTTGAGGGCAATTGCTGACTCTGGGCCTGGCCTGAAGACATAAAGAGTCTCTATTGTTTCATGTGAGAACAAGTCCCCCAAGAGTAACAGGTCTTCCTCAGAAGCATGGCTAGCCTCCTCAAGACACTAACCAGATATGGAAGTCACCTGGGGAAGGTGGGGGCAGAAAGCAAAGCTCAAAACTTTTAAACGTGGGACTGAGTCTCTCATTCTTTCAATACTTGAAGAGATAGAAACCATCGAGGCTCCAAATCCCAGGAGAAAATACATGAGAAATGGCAAATAACCAGAGATTACCTAAATCTTACGAAAACTGCAACCGGTTCCATAAAAGCCATTTCAATGCCTGTTAAAAGTAAAGTGATCAGCCCCTTATCCTCACAGGGAAATCCCTCCAAGAAAGATTTCTTGCTGGTAGAAGACATTATCTAAACCTACAAAATCTCTGTATATTTAATGTTTACATACAATAAAAAGTACTAGCTGCATGAAGAGATAGAAAAATGTGACAAGGAAGGAGAAACCAAGATGGCGGCATAGGTAAACACCGGAATTGCGGCCGGGCACAACTATTTCAAAATCACAACGAAAAGAAAAATCAGATACCACCCAGAACCACAGGAAGGCTGGCTGAGTGAAAATTCTACAACTAGAAAGAGACTGAGACTCAGAGGAGATGCGGAAGCAAAGTATATAGGTAGGGAGGTGCGCGCAAAGGGGCTCGGGGAGAGGGCTGGCACCTGAGAACGTGGTTCTTTTTCAATCCAGAGGGAGACACAAGCTCCTGGCGGCTCTGAACTCCAGTTCCAGGAGAGTTTCTGGGGACCCAGACGCATACCCAGAGAGGGTGGGCTGACTGGCACCGGGAGGAAATCCAAAGCAAGTTTCTCTTGGCGTTGGTTGCAGCGATTACCCTGGGACACAGAGACCCTGTGTCTCTTAGCACAGGGCTGAGAATCAGCCATAGTTGACTCCCCGAGGCCCCGCGCCTCCCAAACTGCGTGCAGAGACTTTTGCATATAAAAGGCTGAGTAGCCTCAGGCAAAGGCTAAAATAGCACCTCCTTAGAGATACAAGAGCTGGCATCATCCAGTGGCCAGAGTGGGACCATCCAAAATACAACTTCTCAGATCCATAAGGGACACACATGCAAACAGATTTTGTTCAATAACTTATATACCAAATGTATAAAGAACTCTTAAAAATCAATAAGAAGACAGACAACACAATGAAAAAATGTGCCAAAGAAATGTAGAGGCAGTTTATAATAAGAGTATACAAATGGCCCAAAAAAGGTGCTCAGCATCATTAGTAAGCATTAGAAATGAAAATTAAAGTCACAATGATGTACCTCTACACAGACAAGAGAATGACCAAAACTAAATAGATTGAAAATTCTAAATGCTGATGAAGATTTGAAGATTATATATATATACTAGAGGGCAGGTGCACAAAAATTTGTGCACACGGAAGGTCCCTCAGCCTGGCCTGTGCCTTCTCGCAGTCTGGGACCCCTCAGGGGATGTCCACCTGCTGGCGTGCGTGGCCAGCCTAGGTGAGGGGCTAATGGCTGTTTGCAGGCTGGCCAAGCCCCCCAGTGAGGACCCGGACCCCATGGTGGTGTGGCCAGCCTAGGTGAGGGGCTGAGGGCTGTTTTCAGACTTTCAGGCTGCCCACAGTCCCTTCAGGTTTTGGGTCCCTACTGGGGTACCTGGCAGGCCTGCGTGAGGAGCTGAGGGGTGTTTTCAGGCTTCCCACAGTCCTGGATTTGGGTTCCTACTGGGGTACCTGGCCAGCCTGGGTGAGAAGCTGATGGCTGTCTGCAGGCTGGCCAAGCCCCCCAGTGGGGTCCCTCATCCCATTGGGGTATGGCCAGCCTGGGTGATGGGCTGAGGAGCGTTTTCAGGCTTTCAGGCTTCCCACAGCTCCCACTGATCCCATGTCCCAGCAAGACTGGCTGGAAGCAGGTTTCAGGGGTTTATCTTCTATAATTGATACACTGTTCCTTTAAGCCAAGGCCTAGGCAGGTAATGGAGCCTCCTGTCTGCTTCAACTCTGAGGCTTCTATAATTGAGACAATGTTGCAAGATGTTGTTGCCTGGAGCAGAAGCCCAGCTGGCAAACAATTTCACTCCTGTTGCAACAGAAGCTGCCTGTTTACTCAGCTCTGTGAGTGCCGGCCTCCATCTTGACTGGGTTAATTTGCATACAGGTGCTCTGATTGGCTGGTGGGCATGGCTTATGCATCCCAAAGAAACGGTCAATTTCAATATTACGCTTTTATTAGTTACTAGGGGCCTGGTGCACAAAAATTTGTGCACTCGGTGGGGGGGGGGGGTCCCCTCAGCCCAGCCTGTGCCCTCTCACAGTCTGGGACCCCTCAGGGATGTCCACCTGCTGGTGTGCCTGGCCATCCTGGGTGAGGGGCTGATGGCTGTTTGCAGCCTGGCCAAGCCCCCCAGTGAGGACCCTCGCCCCATGGAGGTGTGGCCAGCCTGGGTGAGGGGCTGAGGGCCGTTTTCAGACTGCTCACAGCTCCCATTGACTCAACGTCCCAGCTAGGCTGGCTGGAATCAGGTTTCTGGGGTTTATTTATCTTCTATAATTAAAACTCTGTTGCCTTGAGTGGAGGCCTAGGCAGGCAACGAAGCCTCCTGTTTGCTTAAGCTCTGTGGCTTCTATAATTGAAACATTGTTGCCTTGAGAAGAGGCCTGGCTGGCCTAAGCAGGCAGTTTCAACTCCATCACTGGTGCAACAGAAGCCTCTCTAGCTCTGTGGCTGCGGGCTGCCATCTTGGCTGGGTTAATTTGCATACAGCCACTCTGATTGGCTGGTGGGCATGGCTTGGCTGGTGGGTGTGGCTTAGGTGTCTCAGAGTGATGACTAATTTGCATATTACTCTTTTGTTAGATTAGAATATATATATTTAAATATATATATATATTTAATCTTGGTTCTAAGGAGCATAAAAAAACAGTCTGAGAAACTGACTATATCTAATAAAGATAAACATACTCTGAATTTGTTACTCAGTAATTTCACTCCTTGGAATCCAATGGAAATAAGGGCGTATGTTTATCATAAGACATGAATAATACAGTTTATATTAGCATTATTCCTAGTGTCCCACTCTGGAAACAACTCAAATGTCCTTTGGTAGTGCAATGGATAAATGAACGGTGTGTATTCACACAAGGGAACACCGGACAACATTGAAAAATCACACAACACGCAACAACAGTGAGTAATCTCAAAAGCATAATGCTGAGCTCAAGAACCCAATGCAAAGACTATGTACTGTATAATTCCATATCAGGTTCAAAAACTGGCCCAACTAAAATACGGTTTGAGAACTTATAGGAAGAGTTACCTGTGGGAGGAAACAGGAGGATGATCTTATGAATATAGGCTAAACATATCCTGTATCTGGTTCTAGAGTAGTAGCAAGTGATCCTGTGGCCCCTCCCCACCCTAACCCTTGGGAAACATATGGCAAAGTCTGGAGACATTTTTGGTTGTCACATCTAGGAAGAGGTGCTACTGGCATCGAGTGGGTAGAGGATAGGGATTCTGCTAAACATCCT
Source organism: Murina feae (assembly GCA_004026665.1). NCBI lineage: Eukaryota > Metazoa > Chordata > Mammalia > Chiroptera > Vespertilionidae > Murina > Murina feae. The sequence continues at coordinate 13,953 of PVJC01011251.1, forward strand.
ACAGTGCACAAGACAGTCCCCGTGACAAGGAGATAGTCAATTCACAAATGTCAGTAAAGAAGTATCTATGGCCTAACCGGTTTGGCTCAGTGGATAGAGCATCGGCCTGCAGATTGAAGGGACCCAGGTTCGATTCTGGTCAAGGGCATGTACCTTGGTTGCGGGCACATCCCCAGTAGGAAGTGTGTAAGAGGCAGCTGATCGATGTTTCTCTCTCATTGTTGTTTCTAACTATTCTTCTCCCTTCCTCTCTGTAAAAAAATCAATAAAATATATTTTAAAAAATTAAAAAAAGAAGTATCTATGCCTTTTTCTATAGCAGAAGATATATAAATTACTATCTAGTTATCCCTAGAAATGGATAGTTGTAGAAAGACAAAAAAGCATATGTTAAAGTCCACACATCAGGGATTCTCTTGGGGCCATCAGGAAGTAAATAGAGAAAAATATACATGTACCTTTAAACAGTAGTTTAATCTCGGCTCCAAGGATAATAACTTCTCACCATTAATTAACAACAAATAAGAACTATATTCCCTTAAATCTCATGATCGCCCCACCCTGAGAAATAAAAGTCTTACAAAGGGTGGGGTAAGGCATAGGTTGCACCATTCTATCCACTGTCTTGCATAAATGGAGCAACTGTATAAGACTATGTTGATTTAGCCATACTGCCCTAGGAGGGTTAGAAGTACTGGGTGTTGTAGCCTTAGAAAAGCAGTACAAACTACAAGCTCTTGAGCAAATACTGTTCATTTAATGTCAGAGGTGACAGAGGCACAAATGGAGACAAACCAGAGAACAAGGTATTCTCCTCTAGTTCACTGGTTGTGCTGGGTGTATGCTGTTCAGCCCAGGACCTCGTGAAGTCGAACTGGGGTAACTTTGCATGAGATGTCGTTGTCAAACATTAAAATGCCGAAGTTGTTAAAAAGGATTTTACAATCAGAGTAAAATTAAATATTAAGTAGAGAATGAACATTCCAAAACCAGAAAGTTTAACTGGCTTTAATAAGCATTGAGATAACTCAAGTAAAGTATCATAGCTGGGCAACAGAGCATATTACTCATATTTCACAAATGGTTTCCCAATGCAAATAGCTAGAATCTAATCAACTGGATTAGAATCAAGGTAAGTTGTCCTATGCATGCATAATCACGTAATATTATCTTCAGCACTCAGTCACATCCAACTTTATTGTAAACGGCTGCTGGCAAAGCCCACTCAATCATAATATAAACTGCCTCACCCCATGCAGTGTTGTCCAAACTCTGGAGCTGCTCAAGGTAACATTCCGGAACCATCTCAGATAGTGCCGGGTAGTCAGTGACTCACACTTATTGTACTGAATGCTAAGCTCTGACTCAGAGTCAACTCTATTAGTTGCTGACTGACACTGTGTGCATTTGAAAAGAAGCTCACATTGTGAGTCACCTGGTGGTGCACTAAAAAACCAGTCCACAATATTCCCAACTGGACAGTGATTCACATTATAATCATTTTGGGACCTGACTTAACACATATAATTTCAAAACTCAATTCTGCTGAACTGGCTTTGGAGCATGCTAGAAAGTCACTCCCCGCTTAATGCATTTCTGTCTAGGAACACGTGGTGGCTATACAAAGGTACAAAGTCAAAGATAAGACATCCAGCTTATGCACTAGAGAAAAATGAAGGTTTTCTGCTTCAAGGATGCAGGCATGGTTCCTAGAAATGCCTTTTATGGAAGACACCATTCCTATAAATAACTGCAAAATCGCATACTCACTTGAAAGGCTCTGCCATGTAATTCCTGAACTGCTCATGTGAGGGCTTGGACCTTTAAGCCACTGCATCTGTCTGTGTTAGGTGAATGTCACTGCCACATGCAGGAATGAAAGAACACTAGGATTATAGAAACCGCTATACAAGTGCCTGGAATAAAACCAGTAACCAGGTTATTGCTCTAAAATAAAGTTTTTTTCATATTCACTCTTGCTTGTCCACAAAATCTGGAATAATACAATCTCCTTCTTTATAATTTTGAAGGCCTTTCCTAGAAAGCTCTTTTTACAGGTAAGACCTAAGTCAGAAGGAAGGAGATTTTAAAATTTCAAGAAAAGCTAAAAAATGATTTTTTAAAGTATAAAACTGTTACAAGGAATTAATAGAATATGCGACCAAATGTATATTCCAGTGAGACCTTAAATTCTAATGCTGGCTCTACCTCTAGCTTGATCTATGACCTTAGCTTACCTCAGGCAAGTCATGCGGGTTACATCTGCTCTGAGGGACCATGAGGAAGCTGTGGGACTACAGTAGCCACATCACTGCCTGGTCTCACTTACGTTGGAGATAACACATGTTTGTATATTTTCTCTTATATAATACCTCTGATTTTCTATTTGCTAAAAGTTCTTCAGTTTGTAGGAAATCATCAGGGTGGTGCTGAAGAGCCCTGGGGAGTGGCTCTGAAGTCCTAATTCTAATGCCTTCATTTAGCTGGAAATCTCTGGCCTGGGCCCTTGGCCTTTCTGAATGTTTCCTCATGTGTAAAGTGAAGGAGGTGAAATTATCTGACTTTTATCATTTGGTATTCTTCTATTCAAAAATACAGTTTCATTGATTTCAGAGAAGAAGGGAGAGGAAAAGAGAGATGGAAACATCAATGATGAGAGAATCATTGATTGGCTGTCTCACATTGAGGATCCAGCCGGCAGCCCAGGAATGTGCCCTGACCTGGAATCCAACGGTCAACAGGTCCTGGTTAACAGGTCTATGCTCACCTACTGAGCCATGCAGCCCAGGCAGTATTCTCGATATCAAGGGCATTTTGGTTAAAATGTTTGAAATGATCTTAGAGATATCAGCATTTCTAGCTCCGAAGGTACAATATTTTCATGTAGATGTTAGATTTTTGTACAGACCATGTCCTAATGTGTATTTTTAATGCATATTTGGTTTTATAAAGTAAAATATATTGAAAATTAGAGATAATTTTCTTAAAATGTTTAAGCTTTGTATGTAAATATTTCATAATTATTTAAAAGAAAGGGATCCAGAAGATGTAGAAATGCATTGTTTTTAAATTTAGATACTGACACAGAAAGTATTTACTTTTTTTTCTAATTTTCATGATGTACATCCATTTCATTATATGCATTTTCCCCTTATCTGTTTTATATTTTGAAGTTTACTTGGCTAATTTATCATCAACATAATCCTATCTAATAAAAGAGTAATAAGCAAAATAGCCATCACTCCAAGACACCTAAGCCATGCCCACCAGCCAAGCCACACCCACCAGCCAATCAGAGGGGCTGTATGCAAATTAACCCAGCCAAGATGGCGGCCAGCAGCCAAGGAGCTAGAGTAAATAGGAGGCTTCCACTGCACCAGGCTGGCTGAGCCTCTGCTCACGGTAACAATGTTTTAATATAGAAGCCACGGAACTGAAGCAAACAGGAGGCTTCTTGCCTGCCTAGGCCTCGGCTCAAAGCAACAATGTTTCGATTATAGAAGATAAATAAACCCCAGAAACCTGATTCCAGCCAGCCTCACTGGGACCTTGGGTCAATGGGAGCTGTGGGCAGCCTGAAAACAGCCCTAGGCAGTCCCGCACCCAGGCTGGCCACACCCCCATGGGGCGAGGGTTCCCACTGGGGGGCTTGGCCAGCCTGCAAACAGCCATCAGCCCCTCACCCAGGCTGGCCAGGCAAGCCAGTGGGTGGACATCCCCTGAGAGGTCCCAGACTGCGAGGGCACAAGCCGGGCTGAGGGACCCCCCCCCACCCCAGTGCACAAATTTTTGTGCACCGGGCCCCTAGTAATAGAAATAAAAGCTTGTGTTTGGTATATACCAGAATTCTACTATATGAATTTACTGAATTCTGGCAACTACCCTATGAGGTAGGCACTTTTATTATCCCTAGTTTGCTGATGACAAAACTAAGGCACCTAGAGGTTAAGTAACTTGCCTAAGGTCACACAGCTAGGCTAGAATTTGAAACCAATCACACAGCCCAGACTCTTACCCATTAGGCAATTTTGCCTCTCATATGAGTTGCTGATGTGTGATACAAAAGATGCCACTTAATGAACAGAAGATAAACAGGATGAAGCTCCGTATAAAATTAGGTTATGGCCCTAACCGGTTTGGCTCAGTAGATAGAGCATTGGCCTGCGGACTGAAGGGTCCCAGGTTCGATTCCGGTCAAGGGCATGTACTTGGTTGTGGGCACATCCCCAGTGGGGGATGTGCAGGAGGCAGCTGATCGATGTTTCTCTCTCATCGATGTTTCTAGCTCAATATCCCTCTCCCTTCCTCTCTGTAAAAAAATCAATAAAATATATTTAAAATTAGGTTATGAGCAAAAAGTAAGAATTTACAGTCATTTTATTACACGCGTTCTTACCAAGTCCTAGGAGGGATTCAGGCTGTTTTGTGAACTCGGACGCTTGTTTAGCTAATTCCACAATCTGGGACCCCTAGAAGTGAAGTGAAGGCTTCATGTACGACTGTGCCCCAAGGAGGGGGGCTGACCACAGGACGGCGACTGGAAAATGGTGCAGGAGCTCCCTGCTCCCCACACTCCCCCGATAGTGCAAGTCCCAGTGGCCAAGTGACTTGCGTCTGCATGCCCCTGGGCGAGAGGAGTCCCTCCCCACCCGACGCACCAGCCGCGGTGGGGTGCACCAGAGCAGTTGGCCTCCGTCAGATGGCGAGAAGCAAGGGCCGGGAGGGGACGCTCTCCTTCTCCCTGCTAGAAACTGCATTCGCGGTCACTCCTCCACCCAGTGGGTCGCAGGTGGCGCGGATGCGGCAGCAGCACCCAGGGATCCCAGGCAACGCCTCCTCTCCGGGCTGCGGGCACTCCTCTCCTCCGCGCCCCGCCCGCCGCTGGGGTAGCTCGCGGGCCTGGCTCCTCGCCGGCGTTTTCCTCCAGACCCGCGCCACCTCCCCCGAGGCCCTTTCCCCGCCCACTCCCTCAAACGCGGGGGGAGGAGGACTTAGGGGCGCCCGGACCTCCCCCCCGCAAACGCCCACCTCGCGGGGCGCACCGCCTCTTCCCAGGCCCCTTCCCCTGCTACAGGGGCAGGGAAGTCACAGCGCACACCGACCCCCAAAGCCCACCTTCCTCCCTGAGCGCCGCCTTTCTTTAGATCCCTCTCTACCCCACCACCCCTTCCCGTCTCCAAGCCTGGACGGACGCCTGGACTCGTTTCAGCTTCCAAAGAGCAACTCCAAGAGTGCGGGAGAGAGTCAGTTACCCGACACGCGCTCCGAAAACGCCTAGACGCGGGTTCAAGAGCGCCAATGCCGACACCGAGTCGCACCCACCGGGGTGCGTGCGCGGGGGCCCTTTCCTGGCCCTGCTCCTAGGGTCCCGCGCCTGCGTTGCGCTTCCCCTAAAGGGAGGTTCCGCGATTCGGGGGAGGGGGTGTCTCCTCTTCCCTTCCACATGCGCTCACCCAGCCCGCCTCTGGGTCCCGGCCCCGGCCCCGGCCCTCGCTCTCCGGGGAGAACGCCCACGTTTCCACCCGCCTGGAGTTTCCCAAAGACGCGGCGGGTGCCAACATGCTTTTAGGCCTTAAGGGCTAGGCTCCGCGCCCCGCACCCACTCGCTGACCCCGGGCCATAGAGGCTGAAGAGTGCTTACGCCCAGGCAGACCCGATGGAACTTGGTTCTGGTGGCTAGACTCCCCCCGCCCCCCTTGAGACACCCGCACACCCTAGAGCCACACACCTCCCCAAAGTGCACTGACTACGGAGCCCGGCTGCACCCGCGGAGTAGGCGGCCGCCATGGGGCCAGGCTGAGCGCTCCAGGAGTTGGCCCGGCCCGAGGTCTTAGGGCCCGAGAGGTAGACGGGAGGTCTAGGAGGCTGGGTACTCACGATTCCACCTTCCGCCTGGGAAGCCCGAGGGGAAGCTCCGGCAGGCTCGCCTCGGCCGGCCGTGCGTATTATTACTGCTACTGTTATTCTTATTTAAATGATACCAAACCACGTCCTTCCCACGCTCGCGACTGCTCTCTCCGGCTTTTCTCTTCCTCTGGCTCTGGGTCTTTCCTCTCGCCCACTTCTCCCTCCCTCTCCCTCTCTCGGCTCTGCCTCCTTCCCCCGCGGGTAATCCCAGGTCTCACCGCCTCCCTCTGGCGGCCGCTCGCTCCGTGGCGGTGGGCTGGCGTGGGTCGCCCCCGGCCCCATGTGGGACCCGGATCCACGCCCGGACCGTAGCCTCCGTCCTTTAGCCCGATATTAGGAAGCGATGAGAGTGTGGGTGAGAAGCCAGGCGGGCGCCGAGGGTATTAGCAGAGTCCCCCTCTGTGCGCAGAGGCCCAGAGAGACCCGAGTGCGGGAATGCGCGCTCCAACCTTGTGAATGAAGAGAGCGGAGAGAGGTGCGTGTGTCGGGGATGCGCAGCACAGGAAGGGATTGCTCCGTCCCTGAAAAATCTTGCCGTGGATTGCCCCGCCTCTGGAGGGCAGCCTCCTACCTTCTCCCTTTCCCACGGTGCTCCTTGGAGCTCTCCACCTCGGTGCAACCTCCGTCTCTAGCTGTCCCACTCGCGCTGGGACCGGGGCTCCTCGCCCACTCTCGGCTAGCGGGAGCCAGAGGCCCCACCTATTGGGGGGAGGAGGACGACGGCAGGAAGGGCTATCTCCAGATCTGCTGAGACCCTCCGCAGCCTCCTTCCGTTCCCAGGGGACCCGAGAATCCGGCATAAGAGGAGGGGTGGGGGCCCGACAGCGGAGGAGGAAACAGAGCTGGCACCGGTCGCCGAGTGTCCCTATAGCCCTCAGGTGGCCCTCGGGAGCGAGATGCAGTTGGGCTACCGGGGCCGTGCGCCCGACCTCCCAGGGCTAAACTGAAGCTGGAAGCTGACCTGACACAAAAATAACATCACGTCATTTCCTCCCCGGCCTCTCCAGCCCGCAGCAGCCGAGAGGGCAGGGGAGTGGGCTTGCAAGAAGGGGGCGGAGGCCCCTTTGAGGGAGGCTGGGAGGAGGGCAGGAAAGCGGCCCTCCGAGAACCAGAGTTTGAGAAGCGGCCTCAGGAAGGACCAAGGCTTCCTCCCGCTTCCAAAGACCCTGGAAGTAAATGGCCCAGGAAAAAGTAGCTCCGGGGGTTTCCTGCAGGGAGGGGTGTCAGGCGAGTCACCGGAGACTTTTCCTTGAAGGTGCTCAGCCTGTCTCTGCTTGCTGTTCTGGCCGGAGGTCCTGTTGGACCCGCGTGGAGTGGCTCAGTGGGGGTTAGGAAGGAGCTGGGGATGCAGGCGTCTGGGTGAGGCCAGGGTTGGGCACGGTGGAATAAACGGTACTCACGGGCATGGACCAGCGCTGCCCAGCGCTGGCATCCTCTTCCTGGGGCGAGCGTCCCCCTGAGGGTGGTCCAGGCAGTGTCAGAGCTGCCCGAAGCAGGAGCGAGAGGCGGCAGGGACGCTCCTCGCGCCCTGGCGCCAGTCCAGCGGCTGGCAGGGAGGGAAGCAGGAGAGAGAAGTCCGGGCGCCACCGGAGAACCTCAGAAGGGGGTCTCCGGAGCAGGTGAGAGAAGAGCCGCGCGAGGCTGGAGAGCGTGAGAGAAAGAAGGCTGAGCAGCTTCGGGGCAGCTGGTGAATCTGGGATCTGTGCAGGGCCGGAGAAGGAAAGGGCAAGAGGTGGAGGAAGGAAACAAAGCCAGCACACCATTACTGATGGACCGAGCCAAATACAGACTGATGAAAACATGCACCAGGTGCCATTTATTACAGCACTAGAGGCCCGATGCACGAAATTCGGCTGGCTTGTCAGTAGGTCGTCTGGAAGGTCGACCTTGGGTCTAATTAGCATATTAGCTCATTATTATATAGGATTATATAGGATTACCTTGGGGAGGCGAGAGCAAAAGAAAAGGTTTCCCCCCTTACTTTCCTTTCCCCACATTCTTCCCTCTTCCTTCACTTCCCTCCTCCCCTCTTTCCAGCTCCCCCAAATTCAAAGTGTGGTCCTTGGAGCAGCAGCTTCGCTAATAAGGACTTGTTAAAAATGCAGAATCGTTAAAAATACAGAAACGTGGACCCTATGGGACCTACTGCATTATTAACATTCGCAGGAAGTTTGGTAAATGTGAAGTGCAGTGTGTAGAAGGGTCTGTGTACACATCTCTTGACTTCAGAATTTGGGTAAAAATCTCCTAGTTCACTTTTGCAACTCTTGCTCTTCTATCTCTCATCCCCTCCCTTTCTCTGTCCTTTACCATGTAGAGCTCTACCCTCCAGAGGTACAGAAGGTGGGACTGGTTACCAATTTCTATTGAGATAGGTGTCTGGGATTCCAGACCCATCTCAGGCTGGAGGGAGAAAGGGCCTGGCTGAACTGACTTTGGTTGTGCTGGGTGGGGTCGGTGGGATGGCAGACCAGGCCTGTGTTGGGGCCCTTAGGTGTACACTCTGCAGGTACTCTTCACACACTTCGTGTGTCCATCTTATTCTCTGGAACACAGGTCTTTCCACCTTCCACTTGTTGCTTAGGAGACCTAAGCGGTCAGGGTGAAGGTAAGATCCTTCCTTTTCTCCCCATTGGAAAGTAGAGGGAAGCGTTAATTTAGAAGTTAGAAATCCAGGGTCCTGGGCTCGGACTTGCAACCAACTTGACCAAAGCTCACCTTGGGGAAGTCTCTTTACTCTTTGAGGCTATCTGGTTCAGTTATAAAGCAAAGGGATTGAACTCAGCGGTTTTTTAAGGTCACCTGCCTTGTCTAGGCTCTCATTTTTGAAAAGCTCTCAGGACTTCTCGGTCCACTAACATTTAGGGAAGTTTCAAACCGGAATCTAGCTCAGCCAATCCAAACAGCCTCCTCAAGCAAAACAAAAAGGCACTTTAATCTGATTGTGAAAAGCTGGAGTGGCCCTTGCCAAGAAAAATGAAGGTGGAGGAGGGAAGCAGGGAATGCAAGTGACAGGAAGGTTGGGCTCGCTCGAGGGGGCGAGGCCCGGAGTGGCTTGGCGTGGCGTGGCGTGGCGCGGCCTCCAGGCCACAGCGACCGCTCTCCAGGGTCCTGAAGACGGCTTGGCGCAGTTCCACCGCTCTGCAGTCGCCAAGTCCCCCATGTTTTCTTTCCTCGGTGGAAGTTTTGTGGGAAGCGATTGTCAAGAGGGAGGGAGGAAACCTAGCAACCCATTCTCATTCATGAGGCCCTTTCTGGGAAGCTGCCTAGCGCGTTGGCTGATTTGTCTTTAGTTCGTTTGTATGCGCCCCGGGAGAGATTGGAGCTCGGTTTGCATTTCCAAGTAAGTCCATACCGTGTGATTTCCCCTCCTTACTTTTTCCTGGGGAATGAGGTCCTAGTATTTTCTCCTAGTATTTTCATTCTTCTCGCCCCCCTCCCCCGCTTTCTGGCATGGCACCTTTATTTCAGCGGTCGTTGCCGGGAGCTCCGGAGGCTTCTGGAGAAGTGCCAACAGCTCACTCGAGGGCGGGACAAGAGCGATTCCGAAAACGTCTCAGAGCCAGCCTTGGTGCACAGGGTTCATCTCAGCAGGACAAGGGATTCGCCCCTTTGGCTGGGGTTTGGGGTGGGGGTCAGCCAACCTCAAACGAGCTCGGCTGCTTTGGGACCGCTGGACCTGGACGGGTCGCGGCTAACCCGGTGCGCACTTGCGGGGGGTTGGGGCGGGGTTTGGGCAGGCCAGCGGCAGTAGCTGTGAGTGCCTCGCTCGAGCCCTGTGCCGCGCGGCCTCACTAACCTCAGTGAGGTGGGCATCGGGCGAATCTAAGCCAAGGAAGTTGAGAGAGGACCAGCTCACTCCCCGGCGACTCAGAGCTTGACTGAGCCTCCCCACGACCTTCCTGACCGGCCATCACGCAAGGGCTTGGACAAAGCAGAAAACGCTCAAAGTGAGCGTACCTCACTCGCGGCAGGTACACTTCTGCGACACACGCTCCACTCCACGAAACCTTCATGGGCCTTTCGCGGGTCCCAGAATTTGCGTCTCCATCTGTTTCGAAATGGTTTTGTGAAGATGTGTGAACCTGTACTCTGAGTCCTCTCTTCTCCTCTTGCCCCAGCCTTTCTTTCTAAGACATTTGCAAACATCCCTTCCGCCCTTGGTTTCACTCCGCCTTCTTCCTATGCTTCATTAGGCATTTTGCTTCGGTCCTGCGCTTCACGACAGAGACACTAGTGAGGGAGATGGAGGAAATGTCCAGGCAGAATTACAATCCCAGACTCAGTCCCAGAAACCCAAAGCCCCGGCTCCCTTGCTCTTCAGGAGACATTCTCCTTTCACCCTTCCCTAGATTGATCTTTCCCCTCCAGATCAACAGCCTCTCCCCTATTCTGGCTCTAATTAGTGGGGGTGTAACAATCCATTTACTTCTTTTAGCCCTTCTAGCAAGGGCAGAGCTATATGGTTATTAACGCAGCCACAAAGTCCTACCTGAGCAAAGTCCTATCTGAGGAAAGACCTTCATCTGCCCTCGGTGCTGATCTTTCCTTTTTTTTAGGTCTTTAGATTCTAGATGACAGTCTGAGGATTTCAAAGATATTAGCTACCAAAAGAAAAAAGGGAAAAAAATCATCTTGGAATCTGTGTCCCTGAAAGCACTGGTCCTTAGGGATCAAATGGCGTAGGGAATACTTCATTCTGATGGAATGTCTGCTTCCCTGATTAATCATGTTGGCTATTGAACCAGGCAGAGGAGGAAAACCACAATGCCCCAAATCAATATAAACAAAGTCTCATCCCTTGAAAAGCACATTGAAAATTTTCACTTACTCCTAAATAGTAGCATTTCTTAAAGGCAGCATCCTTAATGGAGTAGGGTGGGCCTCTAATCTAGCATGACTGGTGTCCTTATAAAAGGGGGAAATTTAAACACAGTCATGTAGAGGTGAAGGTGGAGGCAGAGGTCACAGGGATGTCAAAGGGATGTCATAGGCCAAGGGATGTCAAAGATTGCCAGCAACACCAAAAGCCAGGAAGAGGCGTGGAATAGATTCTCTCTCAGAGGGTATTGGACTGAAACATGGAAACCCCAACTGGGTGTCCAACCTGTTGGCTTGCCCTACAAATTTCAGATTTGCCAGCCTTCGATATATTCTAGTCGTTCTGGGTCCCTGGAGAACCTAAGATAGGTTTTATCAGCTTTTACCTAGACTATTAGGATAGCCCCATAACCGGTACTTCTTTTCCTCCTTTGCCTCATTCTCCCTTGTAGTACAGTCTCAATACTGAAGCCAGATGTAGCCTTCAAAACGTAGGTCAGATGATGGCACTATATAACTTCAAACTTTTTCTTTCTTTCTTTCTTTCTTTCTTTCTTTCTTTCTTTCTTTCTTTCTTTCTTTCTTATTTTCTGCCTTCCTTTCTTTCTTTTTAAAAAAATCTGCATTATTTTTTAAAATATATTTTCATTTATTTCAGAGGAAGAGAGAGGGAAAGAGATAGAACATCAATGATGAGAATCATTGATTGGCTGCCTCCTGCATGCCCCCTACTGGGGGGATCGAGTCCACAAGCCAGGTAGGCATGTGCCCTTGACTGGAATCAAACCTAGGACCCCTCAGTCTGCAGGTTGACGCTCTATCCACTGAGCCAAACCAGTCAGGGCCAACTTCAAACTTTCTATTGGCTTCTTATTTCAGAGTAAAATCCAAAGTTCTTACACTAACTCTCAAGGCACTATGTGAATGGTCCCACCCTACCTCTAAGATCTCCTTTTTCTATATAGCTATCACTACAATATTGGTTTTCCACTTATTGCCATTTGACATACAATATATTCACTTATGTGTATAATTTTGTTCATTGTTATATCAATAGTGCCTAGAATAGTGCTTGATCCTAAACAAAATGCTCAATAAATACTTTTTTGACAAATGAATTAATAAACTCAAATGTCACTCAGTCATAAAAAGGAATGGAATTCTGATACGTGCTACCACATGAATGAAGCCTTGAAAACATTATACTAAGTGAAAAAAGTCAGACACAAAAGAACAAATGTTGGCCCTGGCCAAGGTTGCCAGTTCATATGCCTAAAGCTCGATCCCTGGGTGCTGATCCATGTTTCTCTTTCTCTCTCGCTCTCAAAATCACTGGGAAAAATATCCTAAGCTAAGGACTAACAACAACAAAAACATTTTTTAATCAGAAAAAAAGAACAAATATTGCGATTCTATTTATATGAGGTACCAAAATTAGGCAAATTCATATAGGTAGAAGGCTGAGGACGGGGGGAGGAGAGGACAATGAGGAGTTAATTGTTTAATGGGTGCAGATGTTTGAATTAATGAAAAAGGTTTGGAAATAGATGGTGGTGATGGTTATATAATCTTATGACTGTATTTAATGCCACTGAATTATGCACTTAAAAATAGTTAAAATGGTAAATTTGTGTTATTTGCTATGATACTCAAAACCCTTCAAGGTGTGAGCTACACCATATTAATTGCTCAGGTAGGATCTGGGCGTGTGCCCTTGACTGGAATTGAACCCGGGACTCTTCAGTCCACAGGCCAATGCTCTATCTCTGTGCCAAACCAGCTAGGGCTTCCCCTTCACATTTTCCACTCATTCCTCCACCCCTTCCGCTCTGACAACTATCAATTTGTTTTCTGTATTTATTAATATCTTTCTGTTTTGTTTTGTTTATTTGTATTGTTTTTGAGATTCCATATGAGTGAAATATACAGTGTTTGTCTTTCTCTGTTTCTCTAGGTCCATCTATATTGTTGCAAATGACAAGATTTTGCTGAGTAATATATAATAGAATGTAGATATAGAATTTATATATATTACATCTTCTTTATCCACTCATCTATCAATGGTCACCTACGTTGCTTCCATATCTTGGCTATTGTAAATAAAGCTGCAGTAAATACAGTGGTGCATATATCTTTTTAAATTAGGGTTTTCTTTTTCTTTGGCTAAATACCCAGATGTAGATTGCTGGGTCAGATGGTAGTTCTATTTTTGTATGTTTAAGGAACCTTCAAATCTATGCTATTTCTTCTGTAACATTCTGTATCTCCAGAAATCAGGAAGGGGATTATTACAGCAGAGGATAATCCCCAGAGAGAGCTCCAGACACAGCCTGCCTCCCCAAGCATGCACTTAAAACATCCTCATGGTGACTTCCCCAGCTCTCTTAATTAAATCACAGCAGCCTCTTTAAACACTTCCTGCCTTGGGCCTACACAGCGCCTATGTCCACTGTAACCTTTCCTCATTCTGCAGATGGAGTGATCTTTCCAAAAGGCAAATGTGACATGTTACTTTTCTCCCTCAAAATGTGAATTGGCTCCTTATTTCTCTACAGGTCTTAGTATGACATTAAGACCTTTTCTTGATTTGTTGATCTGCACTCTGTTTACTTACCCACATTTCTCACTATCCCTTTGTACTCAAAGTTCCAATCATATTAAGGTTCATTTGGTTCCTGAAATCCTCTTGCTCATTCTCATTCTAGGCACTTTGTGTAAAACTGCTCCCTCCACCCAAAGCACACCCCCAGCCAAGGAAAGGCTGGGCTACCATTTCTTTGGGCAGTGTTTCCCAAGCTGGCTTAGCTGCCTGAGTGTTTTTTCTTATCCTAACACTTTCTACATCTGATTCTTCATTAGACTCTAAGCCCTGTGAGTATCAGAACTTTGTCTTATTCAGAACTGTCTCTCAAAAGTCGGAAGCAGTATTGTGTCACAATATGTACTCAATTTTTGTTATATGAATGAACTTAGAAAGAACATGATCTGGAGTTGATAATTATTAAAGCTGGATAATGGATACAGAGGGTTTTATTATGCTATTTTTCTTCACTTTTATGTATATTTGACATTTTCCATAACAAAAAGATTTAAAAATATATTTTTTATTGATTTCAGAGGTGAAGGGAGAGAGAGATGGAAACATCAGTGATGAGAGAGCATCAATGATTGGCTGCCTCTTGCAGGCCCCACACTGGGTATTGAGCCCACAACCTGGGCATGTGCCCTGACTGGGAATCGATGCTCAACCACTCACTGGCAGGACCATAACAAAAAGATTATTAATAATACATTATTTTAAACAATCTCTTCTTAAATTCTAATAGATAAGAAACTGTGAAGCTAAAATAGTATTTCGTAAATGAATATTAAAACAAACATAGGCTCATTGTATACCCATTGAATATTCCCATATGAATCACGGACACTTAAAAAGGGGCTGCATGTATTTTGGTAAATGGAGTGAACAAATTAAAAAATGATGATAATATATATATATATATATATATATATATATATATATGAAAGAAACTGGGAGATAGAAGCTGCCACATTCCATGTGTGAGCCTCATGGGAATGGGGTTTATAAAATGGGTGTTGAGAGAGGCCTGATGCAGAAGGGAAGTGGGCTCTTTCTTGAAGAGCCTGCACTCTATTTATTCTCATCAGTCCCGGGACGGATCCACCCATTTCATGCTGGTGGGGCACAAAAATAAACAAAGAAAATGGCAAGGACAAAGGAAGACACTGTTTTGTCCAAACTGGACAGTTTGTGACAGGTCTCAGGATGGTTGCATGGGCTTTGCAGCTTTCCCAGTGGTTCCTAATAAACCGGGTTTTGTGTGAGCCTCCCTGAGGCTGCGCAGGCCCTGTTATTCTAAAGCTTTCTCCCTCTCTGGCCTGGCTGCCCCATGAACTTGTTAGCAATCATTGATTTCTTTGAGTTGGACTTGACTGAATTAAATCGCTTTGCTTGGCATTTTAAAAGGGGTGTTTTTCTTGAGGAAAATGAAGTTTGGTACTGTCTTGCAAGTACACATTTAGGGGCCATTCAGGATTCCTAACATTAAATTCCTTCAAGGCACAGGAGACATTTGGCTAAAGAAAGATCTCAATAATAACTTTAGCTTAAACAGGTCATGAGAAAAATTGGTGTCTTTAAGGTTTTCACCCACATGGTGGGAATAAGGCAGGAAAATAATGCATTTCTATCTACTAATCGATTGGCCAATCAATATTGTCTGGGCTCTTCCCATGTGCCCAGTAGGCCTGAGGCCCTGCCTGTAGGTTGAAATTAACTAGGCTAACAACTGTTGTGGGGTAAACTGACTGCCAACCAAACACATGGGGTCCAGGGCAATGATTTAATAAAAATATATTTTAAAAATGTAAAAAGTATTAGGGAAAATATTAGTCAGAGAAAGACAAGTATCTCACTCATATGTGGAATCTAAGTAACAAAAGAAACTGATGAATAGAGTAGATCCAGAGACATGGAAGCATGGAACAGAGTGCAGAATCTTGGAGGGAAGATAGGGGCGGGTGGGTAGTTGGTCGGTAATCAACCAAGGACCTTGTATGAATATATGCATGGCCGGTGGACATAGACAATGGGTGGTGAGGGCTTAGGGGGTGGCGGGGGCAGGCTGGAGGGGGTCAGTGGGGGGAAAAAGGGGGCATATGTAATACTTACAACAATAAAGAGTTATTAAAAATAAAACAATAAAATACATTTTAAAAGTATTAGGGAAGAAGAGTCTGTCTTGCTCTTGAGTTCCTCAGGATAGTTATTGCATCTGGGTATGAGGTGGAGGGCTGTGAGCTCTGAACCTTGACTCAGTGAGACAGAATTGGAAAATTTAGTGAGCCATTTGCTGCCCTGATTTCCTCCTCTTTGTGATTTCATATACCTAACAACCAGCCAATCTCTGATGGCTGTGCCAAGCAGAGTTATAACCTGGCCTTTGGCCAAGACTGCATGGACAAGGAGGAGGCTCTGAGGTGAAGGGGGATGCCAGGAATGCTGCAGCTTCTCAGTGATCCATAGTAGAAGCCAGTGCCAGATGGGGTTGGGAATTGGACCAGGCCTCTCACCTGCTGCAGTGTCCCAAATTACACTGCTGGGAGTTTATTCCTTTGGATCTAATATTAGCATTCTCCACAGATTTTGTAAAGAACAAACTACTAATTCTTTTACATTAAATGCAAATAAAGTTGAACTTTATTTTTTTTCCTAATGGGAAAAAATAGGCCAGAATGAGAGAATGAGGTACCTCAGGGATGCCTGGGGATGTGGGGAAGTGGATAAGGTGAGGGATGGGAGAGAAAGAGACAGAGAGAAGGAGGAAGACTTCTCTTAGATCCCAATTTGGCCCAGACTAATGGACATGGTGCCTGGGAGACCTTCCTTTGCTTCCTGTCCCTCACACCCTGCACATCTTCACCTTGCCTGTCTCAAGTGTTGTAGAGAACGCACAAGGGACAATGATTGGCCGCCAAAGCCTGGATTCCTCCAGGAGCCAGCAAATGATGTAAGATGTCTGGCTTTCTTTTCTAAAGATGCAGCTCAGGGAGAGGGGAAGTTTATAGACCTTAATGACACTATTAAGTTGTTAAAAATAGTCAGCTTGCAGCTACTTTTTTAAAAGATAAAAACAAAAAAGGAAGCAGTAGGACCTGGCGTTTATTTGCTGGTCATATGCTCATTTTTCAAGCCAGCAACAAAAGTATCTATATAATTAGGTGCATATCCTCCTTGGAAGGTGCTGATGCGAATGAAGCTCGCTCTTCAACTTCAAAAAATATGTCCATGCCAACATGTGACCTCTTGGGCAAAAGGTCACAGATGAAAGTCTTAAATAAATCAGGCTAAATTCAACTTGCAGATATGATACAGAATTGGAAGATGTGTGTGAAATTGGTAATACCAAATGCTTTCATCATTTCTTTCCAGTAATATTTGACTCATCTTGTTTGGTCTTAGTTTGCTCAACTATTTTTGCACCACCTCTAGCAACTTTTACTGATGACATATAGGTAAAAATATGCATATCCCCGTGTGTCTGGGTTATCAGATGATCACTCTGGTCTGACTCAAGAGGGCAGACAAGAATCACACAAAAGCTTCATAGTCCTCCTATGTCCCCTGGAGTGAGGGGCGTGTCTGGTGACTCTAAACTTTTAGTTGCTGTGGGGCCCACCCACAGAACTTTGCTAAGTAGGGACTAAACAGAAGAGAAAGATGTGTGGATTTGTCTCTAAGACATGTTTACAGGCAATAAAGTGAGTCACACGACATTTTTGGTTTCCTAGTTGCCAGCATTTGCTTTGCCACTATTTTTCATTTTTGCCATTCTGATAGGTATATATTGATATTTCACTGTTGTTTTAATTTGCATTTTTCTAGTGGCTTATGATGTTAATTATTCTTTCATGGGTTTATTTACCATCTCTGTATGCTCTTAGAGGAAATGTCTGTTCATGACTTTTGCCCATATTCTTAGTTAGGTTGTTGTTTGCTTTTTAACCCTTGAGTTTTGAGAGGTCTTTATATATTCTGGATATAAGTTCTTTGTCAGATATGAGGTTTGTCAATATTACCTTGAAGTCTGTATTTTGTCTTTCCATCCTCTTAGATAAGGTCATTGACAGAGTAACATTTTATTTTTCATTAATCCAATTTTTCCCATTATGGATTTTGCTTTTGATGTCTAAAACTCTGCCCAGCCTTAGGTCACAAAGATTTTCTATTATTTTTTTCCAAAAATTTTATAGCTTTACATATAGTTGTACATTTAAGTTTGTGAACTATTTTGGTTTAATTTTTGTATTAGGTGTTAGGCTTAGGTGAATGATTTTTGGAGGGTTTTATCCCTGGAGCCTGGCCATCTCAATGCATGTTAGCCCATATTCTCCCTGTCTACTTCTCTATTTTCCTAGACATTATATCAAGACTACTTCAAATTTCACCTCTTTTACTCTTTCATTAAGTCTTTCTCCATATTGACATTTCATCCCTGATTTCTTACTGCCCTACTGATTTAAAGAATGTAATTATGATGGTAGATATCCTCTATTATTGACATGTCATGCCAATAATTTGATAATAGGATGCAATAAGAATGTCAATATGTTTGTCTTTCCCAATATATTGTAAGTGTGTAGAGAGGGAGGAGCATATTTTTCTTTCTCAAAATCTAGGCCAAGATTCTGCAGATAGTGAGAACTCAGTATTAGTAGAATCAAAATGAACAGAGTTCTGCTAAGCTTATATTTGCTAGAAGAAGGATATGCTCATTTATATGTTGCATCTGAATTTAGATGCAATATAAAAATATTTTTTTAATTTTTATGTTTTAAATATATTTTTATTGATTTCAGAGAGGAAGAGAGAGATAGAACCATCAATGATGAGACAGATCATTGATTGGCTGCCTCTCACATGTTGGACAGAGCCAGCAACCCAGGCATGTGCTCTTGACCCAAATTGAACCAGGAACCCTTTGGTCCACAAGCCGATGCTCTATCCACTGAGTAAAAACCAGCCAGGCATAAAAAATATTTTTTAAAGGCAAAAGTGAGTGGAGAGGCCAGTAGCATCCCAACTGGATCACTCCTGACTGCTCCCACCTGTGGTGTATAGGTTGGAAGCTGTTTACTTGGGTTAGTGAGGTCAGGATGGCAGCTCAAATTGCCCAGTGCCGGCAATATGTTGGTTCCAGGACACTGTGGGAAGGCATACTGCTGATTCTTTTTTAAAATTATTATTTATGTATTTTATTGTCTAAAGTTTTACATATGTCTCCTTTTCCCCTAATTGACCCCCTCCTCCCAGCCATTCCCATGCCAGGCAAGCCCCCACCACCCTAGTGTCTGTGTCCATTGGTTATGCTAACATGCATGCACACAAGTCCTTTGGTTGCTCTCTAACCTGCCACCTCCCTGCCATTTGTCTCTGGATCTATCTTTGTTCATCAAATTATGTTGATCATTATACCTCACATGTGAGTGAGGTCATGTGATATTTACCTTTCTCCAACTGGCTTATTTTGCTTAGCATAATGCTCTCCATGCTGTTGCAAATGGTAAAAGTTCCTTCTTTTTTATAGTGGCATAGTATTCCATTTTGTAGATGTACCACAGTTTTTTAATCCATCATCTGCTGATGGGCACTTAGGTTGTTTCCAAATCTTAGTTTGTGCTGCTATGAACATATATACTGCTGATTCTTAAATACTTTCCCAATCCATTTGCCTGTGATTCAGCTTGAGCATATCCCTCAAGATAGTTAGAAGTTTGTTTCCACATATTTTTACATACTAGTATACATGCACACACTCATAACATATGTATCCTGTAGCTGTTTGTTTCCTCCGAGTAGCCTCCAAATTCTACCTTAAGAACTTCTGGCCATGATATCCCATTTCAGTCTAGTTTCCTGAAGACCTTGTGCTTAGGTGACAATGGGGGTGTGTGGATATTCATGTGTTATTTGTTCACATATGTCTGAAAGCTCAGAAGCACAGGTCAGTACAGTTCTAGAGAAAAATCTTTCTAATGATTATAAAAAACTTTTATCCTTGTTATGAAAATTAAAATAACATGGAAAGAAAAGAGCAGATCCACAGAACTAAATAAAGAGTTTGCAAATAAGTGATTCTTATCAGGATATGAGCCAGGACACAGGGACAGGTAAGTTTTTTAGTGTTACAGTTATTTGGACAGGTTTGCTGTAGTATGATTTTACAGTACTTAATTCTGAGCTCTGTTCATGATTTGTTAGACATTAACACATGCCCATCTCCCACCACATCAAATAACCTTTTAAGAGATAATTCTATTAATAGTGAAGAGGATTTACAGACTTACTAGTAATCGGTACTTTCTGCAAAGATACACACCACACTAAGCAGGAAAGTTGTCTCTTTTTGGGGAAACAATGTTATCTAGTGGTAGAAATTCATTCTTAGGAAATTCTTTTTGAAACTATGTTTAAGAAAAACACCCCTTTCTTCCTTAATGTTCCTTTTTTAAAAACATATACCTTAATTTTTTAATTTTTAGAATTTATTTCAGAGAGGAAGGGAGAGAGAGATAGAAACATCAATAATGAGAGGTAATCATTGATTGGCTGCCTCCTGCATGCCCCCCACTGGGGATCGATCCTGTTGGCTTGAATCAAATCAGGACCCTTCAATCCACAGGCCAAACCAGGTAGGGCCTTAATGTTCTTTTGTTCCTTCTTTAGTATACTATTTTTTTTCTCTGGCAATTTTTGTAGAAAGCAGTTTATAATTTTTTTTTTTTTTACTATATGAGATATAACCTTTATATCAGAGAAAAACATTCAATGGTTAATAGCAATAGACATAAAAATTTGTCAAAGTATTCTGCTTTTTAAAAACATTATCTCTGGAAGCAAACAAACAAATAAAACATAAAGAGTCATTTGTCTCGGTAAAGGGGAGTTGTTTAGGTTGGAGAAAATTGCACAGATCAGGTAATTTTCATCAAGGTTCTTAGGGTTTCTCTTAAAAAATCTGAAAACAATTTTGATATAACATCAATAAGATAAAGTGAGCAATGGCTCTAAAACTTGCCTAGGTTTTATATTCCTTAATGATAAACTCTTTCCTTGTCAAGAAAGGATCATGGATTGTGGAGATTGTCTTTCCTTGATATCATACCTAGCCTTGGTGGCCCCTTCTTTTTCTGTGGTTTGGTGAATGTTTGCATTATATGCCTCAGTCCGCTGCAGGGGCAGAAATTGCTTCCACATGGATGGCCTGCGGAAATGTTTCTGGAGGCATTCTTGGTTATCTTGTGAAAGCCTGGTCATGGTTTTACAATAAAGGCTCCAAATGAGTCCTGTAGCCTGATTTTAACAACACCAGCCAAGGTCCCCTCTATTTCTCTTCTTTTGGCTAATGCCCAGCTCTCTCTCAGTCCCCTGGGATCTGCCCCCGAAAGTGACACAAATCCAAGCAAAAGGATTATCTGTTTTATGGATCAGCAGCTTATCCACTGATCTGTAGTGTTCTATGTCAGGTAGGGCCTCCTATTTTGAATGTCTAGGTATGTCAGCACTGCCCTCTACAGGTGGTTATGTATTATTAATGAAAATTTAATCCTAAATCAAAAACTGAAATGATTCAAGTGATATATTGCTTAGTATATAATGGTAAAGAAAATAGATTGCTTGGCAGAATTCTGTACTAGCAGTGTGTGGTAAGGAATAGTACTAGGCAATCTTGGGCTATGCAATTGAGGGGCTCATGGTTCCCCTAATCTATTTAGGTTTCTTAAAACATCACTTTAGTACCAGATTTGTGGCTAGAAATGTATGCTAAACTCATACCCAACTTAAGGCCAGGGATTATCACTCTTTATATTTGTCATGTAGAATTAGTTAAAATGAATTTCCTATGAGGTAACCAGTCATCTAATGATTAAAGTAAAATTTGGCTTGTAACATCATACTTCATATTTGTACTCAATGGGCAAAAGCATTTCACTTAAAAACAGGAACTAGACAGGGTGTCCACTTTCACCACTCTTATTCAACACTAGGGGCCCAGTGCACAAAAATTTGTGCACTCGGGGGATCCCTAAGCCCACCCTGTGCCCTCCCGCAGTCTGGGACCCCTTGGGAGATGTCCACCTGCTGGTGTGCCTGGTCAGCGTGGGTGAGGGGCTAATGGCTGTTTCAGGCTGCCCACAGCCCCTTCAGGGTTCAGGTCCCTACTGGGGTGTGTGGCCAGCCTGGGTGTGGGGCAGAGGGCTATTTCAGGCTGCCCACAGTCCCTTCAGGGTTCAGGTCCCTACTGGGGTGCCTGGCCAGCCTGAATGAGGAGCAGAGAGCCGTTTCAGGCTGCCCACATCCCCTACAGGGTTCGGTTCCCTACTGGGATGCCTGGCCAGCCTGGGTGAGGGGCTGAGGGCCGTTTTTAGGCTGCCCACAGCTCCATTGACCCAATGTCCCAGTGAGGCTGGCTGGAATCATGTTTCTGGGGTTTATTTATCTTCTATAATTGAAACTTTGTTGCCTTGAGTGGAGGCCTAGTCAGGCAACAAAGCCTCCTGTTTGCTTCAGCTCTGTGGCTTCTATAATTGAAACATTGTTGCCTTGATCAGAAGTCTGATTGGCCTAGGCAGGCAGTTTCAATTCCATCGCTAGTGCAACGAAGTCTCCTGTTTGCTCTAGCTCTGTGGCTGCTGGCTGCCATCTTGGCTAGGTTATTTTGCATATAGCCGCTCTGATTGGCTGGTGGCGTGGCTTGGCTGGTGGGCATGGCTTAGGTGTCTCAGAGTGATGGCTAATTTGCACATTGCTCTTTTATTAGATTAGATTACTGGAAGTGCTAGCCATAGCGATCAGACAAGAAGAAAAAATAAAAAGCATCCAAATTGGAAAGGAGGATGTGAAACTGTCATTATTTGCAGATGACATGATCTTGTACATAGAAAACCCTAAAGGCTCCACCAAAAAACTACTAGATTTAATAAATAAATCTGGCAAAGTAGCAGGATAAAAAATTAACATCCAGCAATCGATGGATGACATTTTTGTACACCAATAGTGAACTCTCAGAAAGAGAATCTAAAAGTCCCATTTATCATTACAACAACAACAACAACAAAAGATACCTTGCAATAAATTTAACTAAGGAGATAAAAGACCTGTACTCTACAGGGCATAGAAAAAATAAACAGAGGCAGATATAAACAAACAGAAGAATTTGTTCATGGATTAGAAAAATTAACACCATTAAAATATTCATACTACCCAAAGCAATCTATAGATTCAACTCAATCCCTATTAAAATACCAATGGCATATTTCAGATTTGAAATACTCAGAAAAGAAAGCATAGGCTGCAAAATCTCAGACATCTCTCATAGCAATATGTTTGCTGAAACATCTCCTAGGGCAAGGGAAACAAAAGAAAAAAATAAACAAATGTGGCTACATCAAGATAAAAAGCTTCTGCACAGCAGAAGAAACTGCCAACAAAATGAAAAGGGAACCCTCTGTAGGGGAGAACATATTTGCCAAGGATACAACAGATAAGGGATTATGTTCCGAAATATATAAAGAACTCATACAATATAACAAAAGGAAGACAATTATCATCATCATTATTTTTTAAAGAATAGTTTATTGATTTTTAGAGAGAGAAGGAAGAGGGAGAGAGAAACATCAATGCGACCGCAACATCCATTGGCTGCCTCCTGCCTGCTCCCAGGTATCCACAAACAGGGCCTGTGCCTTTGACTTGGATATCAAGCTGGCAACCTCCCAATGCACCAGAGGACACCCGACCAACTAAGCCACACTGGCCAGGGCAACACGAATGATTTTTTTTTTTTTTTGTATAATTGCAAATATATTGCATGGAACATACATTGTTGGCTACTAGTAAACCTGCAACTCCAGGGCAAGATAACTTTTATGACCCACGTCTCAGCAACCGTTTCAAATACAATATCCCGGTAAGAACGCCTGCTTCACTGGCCCATTAACTCCAAATGAAAGTCAATCTATTTGACTGAATCAAACTTTTGAAAAGAATGACGGTTAAGATAAACGAATTTTGCCACCAGGAGGTCACAGTTGGATTCCAGGTGCACTGCCTGGGTTTCAGGCTTGGTCCTGGGTGTGGGGCGCGCAGAAGGCAGCCAATCAGTGATTCTCATCATTGATGTTCCTGTCTCTCTCTTCCTTTCCCTTCTTTTCTAAAATCAATTAAAAAAAATATATATATATTAAAAAAAGATAAAGGAGTTTTGGCCTGGTTCTCGGACTCCAGCGGGTACCCTGGCACGGGAGAGGCCTGCTGGGTTTCGGTCCCCCACGTGCCCTCCCTCGGGACAGGCCAGCCGGGGCTGACGGCGGGGACGGGGGGGGGGGTGGGTGGGAAGGGAGGGTAAGTGGGTGGGGGGTAGGTACCCATTTTAGGACCCTTTGGGTCCCGCAACCTGAATGGAGCAAGTCCTTCCTAAGCGCCCGCCCCTCGGCTGCTGTTTTGGACCGTCCCGACTTCCGGCTTCCGGCTTCCGCCTTCCGGGTGGTCACATGCCTCTGCTCACGTGACCGACACTCCTGTCATTCGACTGCCGCCACCCCGGCTGCCTTGTGCCTGCGGTGTCCCCAACGTCTCCGCGGCGGTGGAACCTCTTCGCTCCCCGGCGCCCGGGTCTCCCGCCGTCGCTCAGGCCTCCGGACCCGTCGGAGAGGCTCCGACTCGGCGCCCTAGCTCGGCGGGGCCCCGACACCGGACCGCCGCCCCCTCCCAGCCGCCTTGGTGCGTTGTGGGCTCCGCAGGGTTCGCGCTGTAAGGCCGCGCTCCGCTAGTTTCGGGGGACACCTGCCCATGGGAGGCGACCCCGCGGCTTCCCCGGAGCCCCCCGGGCGCGCTGCTGCCCCACCGCCCAGGCCCTCCGCCCCCTCCGGTGCCGGGGTCCCGGGGTCCCGGGGTCCCAGGGTCCCGGCTTCTTCCCTTTCGGGCCTGCACCGGGTTTAGGAACCTGCAGAGCCTTCCCCGCGGGGGCCGGGAACCGAGGGGCGGGCAGGGGAGGGGAGAAGGACGGATGAGAGGTATGCGCTCCCCGGGATGGGCCACCGCCCTGCCCAGCTGGAGGTCCGAGTTGTCCGGGGGCTTCGATGGCCGCGCGAAGGCACCTGCAGTCCTCCCTGGGGCCGCCGGGCCGGGGCCGCCTGGTCCAGGGCCGCAGGTAGGGCCGGAAGGAGCCAGTTTGTGCCTGGGCCCTGCCAGGCCACCTCGCTCTTGCTTGTTTAGGCAGCAGCCCTCAGATGTAGAGATTAGGTTCCAGGCTGACGGAGGGCATTGGGGTCCTTCTAGCTTCTCTGTTTATAAGCGTGAGCTTATGTTTTATGAAAAGGAACCTCAGTGTTTTGTGTCGTAATAAAATCAGGCGTAAACCTTTATCTGTTCGTTTGGGTGTGAGAATTGCTTAAAAGGCTCATGATTGTAGGTTCTTGTCGTCAGACTAGACTCCCATTGTTGGCTGTACCTAAGATGTAATTGGTACTTGTTCCAAAAGTGCCTCCTAACGTTGATTTTGAAAATGCCATGAACTTTGGTTGAAAAAAATCAAGCGCTATCCTCTAAGAAATTGCATTCCCACATTGCTTATTTTAATTCAAATGAGAACTTAAGAAAGGATTTACAGGGTTTTCATATGTCATTGCAAAAAAAAAATGATGCTTAGTAAATGTCAATAAAATAATTGGTCCTAGCTGTGCTTTGCAGGTTCTTATTTTTTTTTTTTTCTGTCAGAGGAGGAAAGTTGATCCCAGTTGTAAACAATTAAAATACTTTCCTGTTTTGTATGGCTATTCTATTTAAGCATGATTTCTGATGTCAGTTTCTTGAATGGTTACTTTACAAATCTCACCACAACATGTGCTAATAATTAAGAAAAACCTTTCCTGGGAAAGTACAGACCTGTAGAGAACGCTTTTATGGAGCAGCTTATAATTGGTGGACAAGATTTGAAATACAATAATATTGACATTAATGATATTTAATATTTGCGTTGATTGCCTGGAGAGGTTAAGATGATGATGACATCATTATTAATAATTGTAGTAGTTAAAAAAATAATAACACCTGGTATTCTGCTTTTACCTTATATCAAAATTGAAGATCGAAAACTTCCAAGACCATAAAATTTAGATGACCAAAATGGATATCCGTGGTGCCGTGGATGCTGCTGTTCCAACCAACATTATTGCAGCCAAGGCTGCAGAAGTTCGTGCGAACAAAGTGAACTGGCAGTCCTATCTTCAGTAAGTACGGATTTGCTGTGAATCATGAGTAATCATGTGCTTTTGCATCAGACTTTTTCCTGGTCATGCTTCTGTGAGAGAAATATTGGAAAAATACTAATAAATGTGGAAGAAAACACTTCCTTCTTAGAGCTTGCGGCTCTAGTGAGGAGCAGAGCGGCTGGTGGCACTTTGACCTCCGGAAAGTTGGGAGGAGCCATGGAGTGAGCATTAATGGACTATGGAGAGAGGAAGAGGATAATGTGCAGAGCCTGCTGCGGGCTCAGGGTGCCTTGGC
Organism: Murina feae; assembly: GCA_004026665.1. Classification (NCBI taxonomy): domain Eukaryota; kingdom Metazoa; phylum Chordata; class Mammalia; order Chiroptera; family Vespertilionidae; genus Murina; species Murina feae. The sequence continues at coordinate 39,769 of PVJC01011251.1, forward strand.
GACCCGTGTGGGGACGGATGGTGTTGCAGAAGAGCTCATACAGCTAGCAAAAAACGTAGGTGTTTGAGTTCAAGACCTGGGTTGGCCTTCTGGTTCTGTGTACCAGTTTGGTGATCTTAGGCAAATCTCTTCTCTGAGGTTCATTAAAGTGAATGTGAAATGGGGATACATATACCACAAGTTTTTTCCCCCTGAAATAATGTATTTAAGATATTAGCACAGAATACAAGCATTAATATATTGAATACACTCTCAGTAAATTTCAGTTTCTCTCCTTCCTTCTTGTGTATATTAAGATTTATCATGCTGTTGTTCTGTATTTATCTGTAACGTAAGTGTTCATTTATTCTTGACCATATTTTATTATATCGACTTTACTCATATCTGTTTATTTTGATATACCTATAACAGTGAGTTATTAGGACATTCAATTTAGATTTGCATATACATTTTGAAAAATAATGTGAGGAATCTTTAGGTTTTAGTATATTTAGCAGTTTGCTTTATGAAAGAATATTACAGTGTACAAAAATGATCCGTTTAGTTCTGTTAATCTTATCACTTATCAAATATTTATTGAGTGACTGCCAAGTTTGAGGCATTTTTTGGGCTTTGGGGCTAAACTCATAATTTACTAGGGAATTCAGGTAATTTTGATTCAGTATGTTGATTGGGATAATAGGAAGGTGCACAGAGAGTGATGAGTGTGCAGAAAAAGAACAGCTAATCCTTCCTCCAGGAAGTTTTCCTGGAGGGGATTTTCAAAGGTAGGGAATTAAAAATAGCATTCTGGGTGGAGAATAATTCATGTTTTGGAAACAGGCCATGGGGAGAGCTGATGCTGGAGAGGCAGCTGGAGCCAGTCGGAAGGTCCTGTGTGCTATCAGGAGTTTGGACTTGATTCTATTAGTGCTTTTCAAGCTGATTCTTAAGCTGTGAAATCCATGGTTGATGTGAAGTTCAATAAGGAAGCTCAGCATGTAAAACAGATGCAGATGAAAGTGATGGTTGAATGGAAGTAGGAGTGTATGTCTCAGAGTTACCTTTTGAGATCACACTTAATAGACTTATTTGTGAAATCTAATGAACAAAATGAACTGACCAGCAATATAAGACCTGAAGCATGAGGACATGGAACAGACTGACTTGCCTCAATGTGGGGTTGGAGGGATGAATGGAGAAAAAGCAAAGAACTTACATATTTATATGCATAGCCCATGGACACGCAATTAGGGCAGTGAAGATCTGCGAGGGTGGGTAGGGGTTGGGAAGAAGGAGGTAAAGGGGAGTAAATGGGAGATATCTGTAATACTATAAACAATAATAATATATTAAAAATAAAATTACTGTTGTAGTTATTAGAAACAACTGAAGTGTGTAAAGTGGGAGTTAGATTATCAGATTTACCTTTTGGTTGGATTGTTCTATTGACAATGTAGAGGATAGATTTGGGGATAATAAGCCCAGAGCTAGGGAGATGCTGTGGCAGTATTTGGGTTGTTGGTATGCATAGAATTGGATAGATTTGAGAAAGTTTTTGTGATTAATTTGATGTGTGAGGATGAAGAAGAATCGAGGCTGACCTCTGGCTTCCCGGAAGGAATAGATTATTGTAGGCCTACCGACTCCAGGGCAGCAGGAGGAGGGACTTCTGATATTTCCTTTGTTCATCTATATCTGTGTAATTGTTTAAATCCCCTGTAAAATTAGGATTGTGAGCTCTGTGTCCTAATTTTATTTCAGAGTACATTTAGACTAGAGCACAAGGAGTTTCATGTTTATAAAGTCTGATTCTGTTTATAACCTAAATAGAATAATATTGCTGTTGATCATAGAGCACTGGCTGACTGACAGAAGTTGTGTAGCGTTGGAATTTGGAACATTTTTAGTTACATGGAGATTTTAAATTGCTTTTCCTTCTGTTCCCCTTGTTCCAAGGCCTGCGTAGTTTATAAGTTAGAGTCTCCCTTTTTCCTATTTTCTGTCCATTATTCAGTTGTCCATCTCATGAATTTCTTTTCTAAAACTCCTTTGCTCTGTATGTCTGTGCACAAATGTTTACCAAATGTTAACTGTGTGCCTGTCAAGCTGTTGGTTGTGGAGACACCAGTGGGTGTGAAATGTGCCTCCCT
>PVJC01011252.1:0-41939 GCA_004026665.1 Murina feae
AAATCTATAGCATTTCTATATACCAATAGTGATCTTATAGAAAGAGAGACTAAAAAAGCAATCCCATTTACCACTGCACCAAAAAAATTAAGATACCTAGGAATAAACTTAACTAAAGAAGTAAAAGACCTCTACTCAGAAAACTACAGGACATTGAAAAAAGAGATAGAGGAAGACCTAAACAGATGGAAGAACATACCATGCTCATGGATTGGTAGAACCAACATCATTAAAATGTCCATACTACCGAAAGCAATCTATAAATTCAACGCACTTCCCATTAAAATACCAACGGCATATTTTACAGACTTAGAAAGAACTATCCAAAACTCATCTGGAATAAAAAAACTTTTTATTTTTAGTTATTTTTTCAGATTTTATTTATTACTTTTAAAATAAATTCTGGTTATTTATATTTTCCCCAAAATAGCAAACTAATAGTGTAAATCTCAATGTATTATTCCCTTTTTATTTCAGATGTTACATGACTAAAGCTGAAATTTCTAACCTGACCCAAGCCAATGTATTTTTTTTTATATAGTCACTGCTCTGAATTTTATTATTCATCTTTAATCAATTTTGGTAAATGTCTCATCTTTTCCTTTTGTCTCTATGAGTTTTATTTTTATTCACATAATTTTAAACTTGGCTGGCAATCATAATCTTGTTGTATCCTAAAACCTATAAAATATTTTTCATCCTATATTTTCTTCAATAATTTGATAGTTAAAAATAATATAACATGATTTTCTTCTATTTGCATTTGTATAAATTTTATTTTATTTAACCTTTTTTTCCTTCTTTCTGAGTCACTCACAAGGTGAGACTTGCTCAATATAACATTTAACCAATTTGCATTTGTTGTAATAACTGATATACTTCTGTTTTTTAAATGTTTTATAGGTAGTTCTTATAATTTCTAAGAAGTTATAATAGTCATTTACTCTATATAGATTATATTTCCATCAAGCTAACTTTTTTAAAAGTCTATATTTACTTTTTATATCATTTGAAACTATCCTAACTTATGATGCAAAATTATAATGACAAGTTAATATAGATGAAGACATTTTAGACAGTAAGCAAATTAAAAATAAAGATCATTGGGCTTCATTAAAACATGAATGTCTAAGAATGTATTTCTGTTGCACCTACAGTAAATAATAACTTAGCCGGATATAAAATTTCTGAATCATGTTGTCCTTCATAATATTATAGTTACTGCTCCATTACTATCTGAAGTTTAGTTTTGTGGTAAACAAATGTGATCAGGCTCATCCATGATAGCGAATTCAATTTTGTTCATTTTCTACATGGATACATGTAAAATTTTTTCTTTACCCTCAAAATCAAACTTGCAATAGAATAAATCTGTTCATCACACTTTAAATTAATTTCTCCTGAAGTTCTGTTACATTTGAAAATTGAGTGTTAGTTTTTAAATGTTGTATCTTTTTTATGGTGTCAGATCCATTTTTCTGGTGTCTATTTTTGAAGCCCAAAATATCTGTACACTAAACTATTCTCTGCCCTCCACATCTATCAACTTTGAGTTTATGGTTTTAATTCCTTTATCTTATTATTTCAAGTTTTAGGGAAGATTCTCAAAATTTTCTTCTTCATCACTAATTTAATTTTCTACAGTGTTTATTTTGTTCTTTAAGACTTCCAATACAATTTAGATTTTGCCGTGGCATTTCAGCGTTGTTTCTTTATCTTCTCCAGATCCCTTTTTTACTTTTGCCTTTCTCTCAGCCAGCTTCATTCATTTCTCAATCTTGGGTCTTATTACATTGAATTTCATTAAGAAATCAAAACAGAAAGAGAAAAACATTTACTTTGGCTTCTGCTTTTCCTCTGTCCATCCAGAGTGATGTTCTTTTTTATGGGGTAGATCATTTTAAATAGATGTTTTCTATATTCTCATTCTTGAGTGATAACTGCTCTTTCAAGACCAGACTTTTTCAAAAGAGGGTAGTTGAAAATATTCCCTCTAGATTGGCTCACTGTCCAACTAACATGGTTAGAAATTTCCTGTCCAATTGTAAGAGGCAGATCTGGTAAATATCATTTTGCATGACTTGTTCAGAGCAGCCTGGGAGGCACAGGGTGAGACCCCACCTGAAAGCACTCCCGGTGAGAGCAAGTGTCTCTGCACATCCTTGTGTCTGTTGGAAGGTGCTGCAGGGCCGCCAGGCCAAACAGGTTTTCTGTCTGAGTTGATCAATATTTCAAGCACCCCTTGGCGCTGAACCAAAGCAGCCCTGGCCCCGACCAGCTTTTAGTGTGGGAGCATCTTGTGTCCTATTCGTATGCGGGTGATCTACCTTATAAATGTGACTGCACAGCAGTGCTCCGCAACCATCATGAACATCACCCTCACAGTCCACCATCGCCCTTCTCAATTAGGAGACAGCAGAAGTCCCCTCAGTACTCTTGCAGACCACTCTGTGGCTTCTGCAAGAGAAAATGTAGGGGTCAGACTCTCCGCCCTCCTTCAATCTGGCCCCCGCGATAGTACAGGCAGCAGTGATTTTTTGAAATGTCGGTGGATGACACTTTCTCCCGTTTCTAGGTACAGGCTTTTATGTTATATTTTTTAATGATTAAAAATATTTCTCAAACATGTAATCCAGGACTGAAAAATGGAGGATTCAATATCTAATTTCAAAACTCTCTCCAACTCAGAAATCTGCTTATTCTTTTGAGCATTGGTAATTGAAAGGTTAGGTGAAAAATCAGAAGAGAAAATAGTGACCGGGTGAGAACAGAAGCCCCACTGTAACTGTGACAAAAATGTAATGTGATGTTGAAAAGAGCTACTCAGGTCCCCAACTAGAGCTCTGGTCAGCCATGCCCTATGTGTAAAGTGCTTTTCTCTGTCCTCCACACAACTGACTCACTGGACTAATACACTGTCGAGTCCCTCAGAAAAACATTGACTGATTCCCTCCAACCCTGAGTTCCAGTACCATGCTCTCATCACGTAGGTATGCTTGTACACAAACCTATTTATGCCAATTCCACTTACATGTTATTATATGCCTAATAAAGTATCACACAATCAATTAAATACAAGCATAAAAAAAGAAGTTCAGTTTCTATGAAAACTAAGTTAAATGCTTTGGAAAACTTTGGAAGGATTGTTGCTAAAATAGATTGTGAATTAAAAGTAAGCAAGACAATTCTCGTGAATCAAATAAGTTTAATAGTAAAAATCCAGAAGGATTCCTTTTTGAATTGCTTCAAATGTGTCATTAAATTATAGATCCACTTTTAATAGAATCAAAACTAAAAGTCGGAATCAATGAATTATGGAAATGTTTATGTGAGAAAGATGATTCAGAAATCTAGTAAATGAATACATGAAAGAAAGGCTTTGTCATTAAAACGTATGAGCCAATTGTCTTAGTCCATGCAGGCTGCTCTAACAAAATGCCATAGACTGGGTGGTTTATAAACAACAGAAATTTACTGCTCACAGTGTTGGAGGCTGGAAAGTTCAACATCATGGTGCGAGCAGATTCACTGTGTTGGCTAGCAGGAGCCCATTTTCTAGTTCATAGATATGCTTTCTTTCTGTGCCTTCACATGTGGAAGCAACGAGAGATCTCCTTGGAACCTCTTTTACAAGGGCACTAATCCAATTGTGAGGACTCCACCCTCATAACTTAAGCATCTCCCAAAAGCCTACCTCCTAAAATCACCTTTGAAGGTTAGGATTTCAACCCATGACTTTTGAGAGGATACAAACATTCAGACCATGTCACTACATGTATTTTGCAGGCTATCATTATTGCAGAATACAAAAGTTGCAAGGCAGTTCTCTCTTTGCCAATCTTTCACTTTTATTCCCTAGTTCATATTCTCTCTCCCTCTCTCTCCTTCCCTCTCTCCTGTTGCCTCCCTCTTGGCTCCATCTGTCTTTCATAGTCTCTCTTTCTGTCACTGATGTTGTTACTTTTGCTCCCTGTTTCTCTGGATGTGATTTATAGGTTTTCCCTTCTCCCACTTTGTCCCTCAGAGCCACAAGGGACATGATTTCCCCTGTTGCATATACTACAAAACAACTAATGAAGTATGAGCAGTAAATTGACAATGTGATCTTTGAGGAACCACAAGCTTAATCAAAGCCCACAGACATTTGCTGGTGAACTACTGTTAAGCCAGGCTCCACCACCTCTCTATCTGATATTCCAGATCTCTTAATCAGAATTAGACCTTCATCTCTGGCCAATACCTGGAATTTAGGCCTGGAAGTTTTTGAAGAACAGACACAGAGGAAACATATACTAGAAACTCTGTTATCAGAATCCACATTGGTTGACCAAAAGCCTATTTAAGTATGGAATCATAAGAAAATACATATCTACTTCAAACACTCCATTTCATTGCTGTGTTATACCTAGTGAATGGTGTTCTTAAGGAAACACTGTCCTTCCTCTACGTCTCTACATGGAAACGGAATCCTCAGCTGGACAGACCAAGCTCTGATTTATACCTGCATTTCTAATGCAGTTCTATCCTAACTCAAAACTTCAGGAGGAGAAACCAAGATGGCAGCATAGGTGAACACTGGAATTGCTGGGGGCACAACCATTTCAAAACCACAATGAAAAGAAAAAACGGTCACCACCCAGACCCACAGGAAGGCTGGCTGAGTGGAAATTCTTCAACTAGAAAGAGACTGAGACACAGAAGAAGTGTGGAAATAAAGTGCAGAGGTACGGAGGCACGCACGAAGGGGCTCGTGGGAAGGGCTGGAAGCATTTCGTACCGGAGGGAAGCACAAGCTCCCGACGACTCTGAACTCCAGTTCCAGATGAGTTTCTGGGGACTCAGAATCATACGGGGAGGAGCTGGACTGTCTGGCACCGTCTGGCACCAGGAGAAACTCCAGAGCAGCTTGAGGCCCGGTGCCTCTTAGGGCAGGGCTGAGAAGCGGACATAGCTAGTTGCTCTGCCCTGTAGACTCCCCGAGACCCCGCCCCACCCAAGCTGCATGCAGAGGCTTTTGCATATAAAAGGCTGGGAAGCCCCAGGCAGAAGCTAAAATAGCAACTCCTTGGAGATACAAGAGCCAGCGTACCCAATGGTTCAGAGTGGGACCACCCAGTCTACAAATCCTCAGACTCATAAGGATGCACTCAGGGGGCAGACTTAGTGGGCACCAAAGCCCCACTGAAGCAAGTCTTGCCCATAAGGGTGTCTCCAGCATAGAAGTTCTCCCACCATAGACACAGCTGATTAAAGCCACTCTGTCAACGCAGGGAAGCAGCCAAAATGCAGAGACAAAGAAAGGTCACAAATGACAGAAATGGAAGAAAGCAAATGACTGGATATAGAGTTCAAAACCACAGTTATAAGGCTTTTCAAGAATATTCTAGAGACTGCTGATAAATCTAGTGAGACCCTTGAGCATATGAAAAAGGACCAGCTAGAAATTAAGCATACACTGACTGAAATAAAGAATAATATACAGAGATCCAACAGCAGATGAGAGGATCGCAAGAATCAAGTCAAAGATATGAAATATGAAGAAGCAAAACCTACCCAGCCAGAAAAGCCAAAAGAAAAAAGAATCCAAAAATATGAAGATAGTGTAAGGAGTCCCTGGGACAACTTCAAGCATACCAACATCAGAATTATAGGGGTACCAGAAGAAGAGAGAGAGCAAGATATAGAAAACCTATTTGAAGAAATGATGACAGAAAACTTCCCCTACCTGGTGAAAGAAATGGGTTTGCAAGTCCAGGAGGTGCAGAGAATCCCAAACAAAAGGAATCCAAGGAGAACCACACCAAGACACATCATAATTAAAATGCCAAGGGCAAAAGACAAGGAGAAAATCTTAAAAGCAGCAAGAGAAAAGCAGTCAGTTGCCTACAAGGGGGCACCCATATGACTGTCAGCTGATTTCTCAACAGAAACTTTGCAGGCCAGAAGAGAATGGCAAGAAATATTCAAAGAGATGAATAGCAAGAACCTACAACCAAGATTACTTTACCCAGCAAAGCTATCATTCAGAATTGAAGGTCAGACAAAGAGTTTCACAGACAAGAAAAAGCTAAAAGAGTTCATCACCAACCAACCAGTATTGTATGCAATGCTGAAAGGTATCCTTTGAGAAGAGGAAGAAGAAGAAAAAGTAAAGATAAAAATTATGAACAACAAATACATATCTATCAACAAGTGAACCTAAAAATCAAGTGAATAAAAAATCTGATGAACAGAATAAACTGGTGACTAGAATAGAGTCAGGGGCATAGAAAGGGAGTGGAATGACAATTCACAGGGGGAATGGAGTGCTGGGGGTGTGGGAAGAAACTGGACAAATATTGTACACCTATGGATGAGGACAGTGGGGAATGGGGGTAAGGGCAGTGGATGGGGTGAGAACTGGGAGGAGGGGAGCTATGGGGGGGGGAAAGAGAAACAACTGTAATAATATAAACAATAAAGATTTTAAAAAAGAATTCAAACACTCAGACTCACCATCAAGGTGTCTGGTTTTGTGGAAAAACCATAGGATGTGGAATAAGACAAAATTTCAAATCAAGACTCCACTTTTTCTTCTATAAAATGGACATATCTTATCTCATAGGGTGGCTGTGAGGGTAAAATGAGCTTAAGCTATGCATCATGCTCCACTGATTGGTTTGGACATCCAATAAAATATTTGCAATATATCCTGGTATAATTTTCCTCTCTCCAAGGTTATTTCTGCTCTATGATCACAAAACTCAAAACAATGAGATTCACTGCATACATACATCAGCAATATTAAAATGTAATTTGTATAGGGAGCTATTACAATTGAGTCCATGTTATGGTTTGAGCCTCCAGTGTTATGTGGAGGTGCCACAAAATAGTAAGAGTTTTCCCTATCAATCCTTTCAGAGATAGGGAGAGTAAAATGAACGCCGCATCCCTTAGACAGTGGTAGGGGTCTGAGATGGAATCTTCCCCTTCCTTCCTACACAACTCTACACAAAGATGATTACCCCAGAGGAAGAAAAATCATTCTCCTGTCAAGTACATGTGTGTCACTGTGATGCCTTGATGAAAAATTCCAGCCCCTCTTCTCTCCCAGTACATACACACTACCCACAGCATCTTTTCAGTTGTGAAAACAAACATGGCTGTTCAAGATGAATTGATATGATAGCAGATATGGGCTTTGGAGTCAGACACATTTTGGGTTGCGCCACTGAACTAGCTGTGTGATGTTGGGAAAGTCATTCAATCTCTCTGAGCCTTAGCCAAGTGTCAGTTAAGACTAAAAGTATCATCTTTGTAGGGTATTATTTAAATAAAGTGATATAGCATTTGGTTCACAGTTCCGGGCACACTTAGCAAATAACCAATAAGAAGATACAGTGGTAGTAGTACTACGGTACATGCAGTTATTGCTGCTATTATTGCTGTTACTTGCCTGACCTGGAATTCAGATACTACTTGCCTAAGCAGTGGGATGAGGAGGAAACAGGCAGTTTGTCTTTGCCCAAGAATGAAGGCTCACTGGGCATTCTCTCCTTTTCTCTCCTCTTTCAAAAAAGAGTAGTGAATATTTGCATGGACTCTGCAGAATGGGAATGAAACCTGCACCAGACTCTGTGCCTACCACCCTCCCCGGGGATACCTGGCAACCTCACACCAGCATTTGAGCCTCACACCAGCATTTGAGATTTTGAAATGGAAATGATGGATGACTTTATTCTGCACCCTGGCAATCTCAGCCCTTCCAACAGTTCCAACAGCTTCTAGTCATAACCCTGTGATTTGAGAACAATGAATCTTAATATAATTGAGTTAACTGTATCATTTTTAATGTAAGACAATCTTGATTACAGCCAAAGGGCACCATTAATACACTGAAGGAATGGCCGAGATTTTAGCATGTGAATGTTGTACAGAAAATAGAACTAATTAGCACTAATTTAATTCGAAGATTAAAGAAAATTCTGCTTTTAATTTTTAATTTAAGACAAACCATTTTACTCTGAACAAAGAAAGAATAATAAGTACTTTTTTTCCCCATCTGAAAGGCAATTTTTACTTTTGCATTATAACACTAATATGGGACTGTGGGAATCCTGACCCCATTAGAGATCAAATAATCAGCATTTAATTATTGACAGCAAATTAATATTTAATAAAGACACAAGGGTTCCGGCATGTGAAAAAAAGGCACCAAGGTTCTGCTGACCCATAAATGTCCAGAAGGGCCCTTAGTCAGGATGTGATCTCCTTGCTGAGGGTAACAAGTCAGGATCCCCAAAGGATCGTGGCAGTTTATTTCCATCCCAACTACCCAGATGAGGAGCAGAAGACCAGAATCTGAGCAATTGCCCCTTTCAGTTCCTACTCCACCCCCCACCGATTCTTCCTTAATCAAGCACTTAAGCTAAATAATACATCGGATGTCATAACCAAAAGGAGGACATCATACTAAAAAAAATAAAAGAAGTGGCCGACTCCCCTTTTTATTCTGCAAAATAATACTGACTTTTCTTTGCTGTGGGACTGCTTGTCAGGGATAATTTCTAACCAAAGAAGACATAATGGATTTACAGTGAAACTCCGATGCATTTCTACAGCTTCCGGAAGATTCTGAAAATAAGCACTATTACGTTAGCAGTCCAAAGAAAGCCAAGGAAAAGCTGTTAGCTGATTTTCCGAGAAAGCTGGAGCTGGGTGCAGAAAAATGGCCCGTGGGTGACCTGGTACAAGCTCTAAAAACCTGCTGCCATCCCTTAGGATCTCAGCGAGGGAAATCTGACCAGCTTTCCCCTGGACCTGTTGAACTGGTGGCAGCTGCCCTTGAACTAGGATAGGAGGCTGAAGATTCACCAGGGGCTTCCTGGCTTCAGGCCTCAGACCCTCACATTACTTTTCAGGCAGCACCTTCAGGGCTTACCATTGGAGCACACGAGGCAGAGCCAGCCTAACTACTTGGAAATAGCAAGTTAGACTGACATTCTGGGTCTGTGATAAGATAGAGGAGCTTTCTCAGGGCCACATTCCCAAGAGGCTTCTGGTTGCACTCAGCACTGCAGTGTTCCTGAGCTCCACACCATGGATACCATACCCACTGAAATGGCCATCTGGGTGAGCCCTGGGCTCCTCACCCTTCTCCATGTCCAAACTTGGCTCCTCCACAGGAAGAGTAAACAGTAAACTGAAAATATAAGCATCATATTCTTTCCCCTCCCTTTGAAACACTTCAATCCCTGCCTGTGAGGATTACGTGTTTAAAACAAAAGTCTTCATATTGCCTCCCTTCCACAGTATGGGATATTGTCTAGAAATAAGGTTTGTTCTAAGATATACCGAGTTGCCATTTCAAGGCTTCTTCTGCATGGAGTCTGCATGTCCTTGAGGGAGTAGAGTCTCTGTAAAGAACCATTTACAGAGTTCATATAGTGTTGTGCAGGGTGCCTGGGTACACATCGTGTACCACTACTTACTAGCTCAGTGACTTGTACAATGACTTTTTCAAGTCATTGAACCACTCTAAAACCTTACTTGTTTCATCTATGAAGTGAGGATAGTCTTAAGTAGACTGAGTTACTCCAGGTAACGTGATAGCACATAGCAGTGCTGAAGTTCATACATGCAAATGCATCAGAGACCCAAAATCTATTCTATAAGCCAAAAAAACAAAGGACAGAGGCCTCATGCTGCTTGGCATAGCCATATAAGTTTTATTCCATTTGGAGCAAGAGTCTTTGTGGACTATGTGTCATTTAGAAGATTGTTTTCCCTTATTAGTGGGGAACTGGACTTCTTCCTCCAGGAACTAAGGTCAGTCTTCAGGACATGTTTACTTGAATCTAATAGTAACTTACTGGTAATTAATGGATTATCCCACTAAAACTTCCCCAGGACTTACTCTAAAAATATTCATAGAGGGAAAATGTACATCTGAGGATCACTGCATCCCAAGTATCAGCTGTTGGGGGAAAAGGGATGGATTCTAGTCCCAAACTAACCCCATTAGTATGAATAGGGGGTTACCTCAAAAGGAATGACCATTCATATGGAGAGGGTTTAAGAAACGGGGTAACATCTGAGAGCAAGGAAATTTTAAAAACAGAGAACAAGGCCAGATCATGCTCATAAGGGGACTCTTCATGGGGGAATTTTCTTCTTCTGTGGTCAGATTTAGGCGGGAGGAAAATGAAGCAAGAAAGGGAAACAAATTCATGACATTAAGATAGAACGAAAGTGTTTAATGGATAAGCAAGAGAAGTAGTCACATGAATGGTCCAAGTTACAATACTTCTCATCAGGAGTTTCAGTTCCATTTACTGCTTCTAACTCTTCAGTAAAATCTGAGATGACAATACAGCAGTGTGTCAGTTTAGTGCTGAGAACAATGGGTTTGTACCAAACAAGGAAGGGTAACCTAGCCCCATTCACCAATGTGAGAGAAGTATGGACTCTAGTTAAGAGAACAGGTTGTAGGAAGCATGGTACCAGGTGTAATAGAGAGCAACTGCAGAAACCTATGAAAGGAAGTGGCCATCAGAGGGACAATTCAGACAACTCAGTTCTGTGTGAATGTACAACACACAGCTCTCCCAGTGTATGCCGGAGAAAGGGATATTCAAGGAAGGGAAGGAAAAGATGCTTTGGGACGGCACCTCTCCAGTGTTTCATATCTTAATGAATGGGAACCCAGTCTACATGTCAAATAGCTGGAAGTCATCTATGATACTACACTCACCTTTACATTCACAGCTAATCATTAGCCAAGCATCATTGGCTGTTCTGTCTTAGCATCATGCACTTGTCCCTCTTTCCTCAAGTCTCCTCTGATCAGAATCAGACCTCATTATATTTTACTTCGATTTTATCAACAGCTTCTTCATTGGTCATCTAATCTCCAGCCTTACACCTTGAGCCCACTTACCATAAATTTGTAATCATTAAGGTGAAGTCAAATGTGACTGCCTATGCCTCACTCCCTCATTCTCCACAAAAAGCCAAATCCTTACTCTGAGCTGGTGATGTGGCAGTGGTTGGATAGGGATGGGAGGGAACAAACCCATATGTAAATATCTTTAGAGCTATTTGCCATATACAGTTTCCAACACACTGAGAGGAACCACCATGACAGAAAGGATTGGAGGACTTTCAGCAAGTTAGTGAACTAAGCCTCAGTTGCTTCATTTCTAAAAATGGGATAATAATGTTATTTACTTAGGGCTACTATGAGATACTGAACTGGACCTAGCAGACAGAGGGGATAGCACATACCTTTGGGTATGTGTCAAAACCCACAAGCCTTGAAATTGATATGCTTATTCTTGCCAAACTTTAAATACCTTGTAGCTTATGTTTACCATTTCCTCATTGATAAGCTATACAAGGAAATTTAACATCAGGCAAATATTTTAATTTAATTTAAAATACTCTCTGCCAGGCCTAATTCTTTTTTGTAGAGACTATGTGATGAATTACAGAAGCACACAGCAGGAGAGCTTAAGAAGTGTACATATTCTGAGTATTGGAACTGGGGGATGAAAGCTGAATGCCTGATTGTATTTTGCCTGCCTCTCAGTGTGTTGACTGTATCATGTTTGAATAAGCAAGCATGGTTTTAGAAAAAGAAAGACATTGGACCTGAAATCCTGGGGTTTTTTAATGGATGCAGAAGCTGAGAGTGGCTAGCAATAGAGGTACTATCTACAGGCAGCTGCAAACAAGATCACACAACATAGGAGTCTCCTGGATCAAGACTAAATGCAACAGTGCATGAACACAAGTGCTCAATAAACTATAGCTATTGATATCATTTTTATTAAAATCTATCTTCCATTTCTTTATTGGGTTGACAAAGAGTTAGTAAAACCCATAGTTGTGACCTAATCCAACTTCCTCATAACAGAGATATGGAGGTCCACAGAGACCAACCATTGATCTGATGCTGACTCCTGCAAGCTATCTTTCCAGGCTCCTTTATCATCTAGCTTCCAGGTGGATTCAGCCAAAGGGAAGCATTGGAGTGAGTTTGGAGGGCAGGAGGGACAGGTGATTCTCTGTCTCAGGATGTTTCTCTTTCGGGAGCTGCATTTCCCCTTTGGCTCCAGCTCCCACAGGACAGGCCTGTCTTGGTTCCAGATTCCATGGGTGACCCACAGTGCTGCCTCCTCTCTCTGTCACTTCAGGTCCAGGGCAGTGATGCCTTCCTGATTTTGCTAATCTCAGGTTACTACCCTGACCTCGGGCTTCTGATCTCTTCCACAATTTCCTACATTAAAACCTATGCAGGATAAATACTTGAATAATTTTTTTCTAACCAGGCCATGAGTGATACACACAGTTCCTGGCATATGGCATATCCACAACATAATTGTTAGGGTTGCCAAAGGAGGACACAGGAGGCGAGAAGGGGTAAAGAATTGTACATTTATTATTACACCTGCTAGGAGAAGGGCTGTGACCAAAATGGCATCAGCGGGGCAGAGTAGCGGAAGCGACATATTTATGTCTTCTGTAAAGGTCAGTCTGAGTAACCAGTCAAACCAGGTACAGGGTGAGGCAAGGTGTAGGTGGCCCACTGAAAAATGGGGGAGGCGGTTCACTGGAAACCGAAAGCCATTAATCATGACACCTATAATAAAAATAACAGGACAATCGCCAGAAGGAGCAGGAGCCCCAAGCAGAGCATAATGGAGCACAATAATGTACCTAATAATAATACTTGTATTTGTACTCATTTAATTGTATAGGTTCTTATGATACCCATCAAAATTATTATAAATATCGGCTGGCATGACTTAGTCAGTGGCTGAGCATCAACCTATGAACCAGGAGGTCACGGTTACATTAGGGTCAGGGCATATGACTGGGTTATGGTCTCGATCCCCTGTGTGGGAAGTGAAGGAGGCAACTGATCAATGATTCTCTCTCATCATTGATGTTTCTATCTCTCTCCCTTCCTTTCTGAAATCAATTTTTAAAAAATTATTATAATTGCCTTGCCCACCTCCCTAAGGAAATGGAGACAGGTAATGAACATTTATTTAGTGTCTGTCTTATGCCAGGTCCTGTAGTAATTTTTCCATTCATCATATTATTTAGTCCTTATAATAACTTCATGCGGTAGGTTTTAGTATCCCAATTTTTAAGAATGAGACAACGATTAAGGACCTTGGCAAACACTATGACTGGTAGGTCTGGCAGGATTTAAATGCCAGACCTGCTGAACTTCCAAGTAAGCTAGTCTCCTTTCACTTACCCCGGAATTCTTAAGGTGTTCTTGTTTTTGCTATGTTTTTATTGTTGTTGTAGTTGGCACTCCAAACCATGGTAAAAATACCGCCTCACTATAACCCCCATTTGATAAAATGAATAAAGCTCAGCTGCTCTGAGGGCTCTGATTGGAGCAGGAATGGACCTCCTCAGACTTCACCCACTCATTTCCCATCACCTCCACAAGGGCTTCTTGGACCACTTTGGGACCACATGCTCCTCTGCACTAGCCTGACATCTGTTTGACTCCCTTAAATCAAGTTTCTTTCTTCCTCGGCCCATCCTATACTCAACTGCCCAATTAATGTTCTTAAACCTGATAGCATTGACATCTCCTCAAAGAAGGCTTCCTGATGCCTGCCAAATTGAGAACAAATTCCTGTTACTGGCACTGATGATCTAGAATAAGCTTATCTTACCATAGTCTAACCCTATATCTCACTCAAGGAAGAAGTATTCCTGCATTCCAAACATTCCCACATTTTTCTAATTAATACTTTTCCACATGATGTTTCTTTCCCTTGGAATACTTTTCTGAATCCTCCTCTTGGCACCTGCCATACTACCACCTAGCCTTTGTTAACTATAATCCACCTTTTCCATGAAGTCCCCCCACCTGGAGTAACTTTCCCTTTATTTTGGTCCTAATCACTCTGCGTGATAGTCTCATGATAGTTTAACTCATAGTTATTTAGACATATGTCAGGTCCTCACTTGAGAATTAAGAATGATCCATGTTCCCTACTGTACCTATTTCATATTTTAGGTAATCAGTAAGAGATTGTTGAATTAAACAGACTTGACAATATTTAATTTAATTTAGTACCAGGTCAGAAAACTACTCTCTCCTATATTGTAAACTACATAAACCTTGATATCCCTCCATCCCATCAGTGTCTTCTTTCCCTCCTTGATGCCTTTCTCTCTTTTAGAGATCATTTGTTCCCCTACAGTCAGTCATTAACATCCCTGGCAGAAGGGGGAAAAATAAGTTTAGAAATATCTCAAACCTTCAAACTAGGAAGAGCCTTTCTCCAGTTTCCCCAAGTAAGGTGCCACTTGAGTCTTCCAGGCCCTAATGAAGAGCAACCGGCTCCCCACTTCCCCCTTCCCACGCCAGAGGCAGTGAGCTAACAATACCTGTCTTGCCACCTCCCAATAGCAGTCACCCTCACTCTTTGTAAATGAGTAAAGCGGCCCTAGATGTTGGCCTCAGACAATCCAAGCCCAGGGCCTGTCATGCTACTCCCACGTTCATGTTCACTGGATCACCCTTTAAAGTCTAACTGTTCCTACTGTCCTTTTGCAATCTTCATACCCCTGAATAAAAAGTCCCTTCCCATAACCCTTCTATCTCTCTCTCCTCCATTTCCAATGTGACTATTTTGCTCAATCCAGAACTTTTTGGTTGCTTTGGTACAAGGACATTTAGGCTTAATGGAGACCAGAATTCATTTGGCAGGTTTTTGTCTCTTTCTTTCTGTCTCCACCTGGTCTCTCATCACTGTTGGGGTCTGCTTCTCAAAGCATCATGCTTTCTTCTGAAATTGCAATCCCTGTTCTCCCATCATGGTGACAGATAACATTACCTTTGG
The DNA here is from genome assembly GCA_004026665.1 of Murina feae. Lineage (NCBI taxonomy): Eukaryota > Metazoa > Chordata > Mammalia > Chiroptera > Vespertilionidae > Murina > Murina feae. Next base: position 14,859 of record PVJC01011252.1, read on the forward strand.
TTGACCCTGGTACCAGCTCTCCCTCTGACCTTTCATGACCTTTTAGCTTTAGATCCCACCACAGCCTAGTCTCCTTCTCTTAGTACAGAATCTCACAACAGAATTTGATTGGTTTGACCCAGTTCCTGAACTGATTCTCGCTGGACCAACCACCTGTTGTCAGGGTCCTGTGGCACATGCTCATCCGGGGGGTGAGGAGGCTGGCTAAACTGTCATTTCAAAGATGGGTATACAGTTTGAGAAACTTGTAGGGATCTCTGATGAGACTATTAGGCTTATGAAAACAGACTAGAAAGTGAACGAAGGAAGTGAGGAAGGAAAGAAGGCAGGGAAAGAGAGCAGGTTGCAGGGGAGAAAGATAATAAAACGAAAAAGTGTTGAACCTCTGCAATGTGCCGAGCAGAGGTTAGGCTCTTAAGCTTACATCATCCTATTTTAGCCTCACAATAATTCTTCTAAGTAACTATTAATACTTCCTCTTTTCATATTAAAGGATTCAGTATCAGAAGAGTAAACTGAGACATCCTCTAGTTAGGGAAAAAATTTTTTGAACTGGGAAATAGCTGACTTCAGAGATAGGGCCTGATGGCAGTTTCATCAGAAGTGTCATGAGATGAGTTTGAAGGAATAACATCAAAAACAGTCTTCCTTAAAATAATCAAAACATGGGGGTAAGGAGGAGAGATCAACCAAAGGACTTATATGCATGCATATAAGCATAACCAATGGACACAGACACCAGGGTGGTGAAAGCATGAACGGGAGTGGGGTGGGGCACTGCGGGGATAAGGACACATATGTAATACCTTAATAAAGAAAGAAAAAAACAATGAAAACAAAAGAATGAGTACTGAAGAATGTTAATGATAACTCACTGCACTGGTTACTTCTGCCTGATGGTTTTGTTATTAGTAGCTCAGTGAGTTTCATTAGAGACCTATTGTGCTGCTGTTGGCAAAACAATTTTCGCACCTCATGTTCAATAATTAAAAGCAGGAAAAACAAACATCTCTTTGGAGCCCTGAGTGGTATGTGATTTCAATAACTAGCAGTGGTATGTGATTTCTTTAATCAATAAGTAGGCTATCTAGCCTGGTTGGGATGGTGGAGACAATGGGCCTCCTTGTCTCCGGATTCCCCTTGCCTGACCCAAACCTACAAAATCCAACTGGACAGAAACTCGACTTCTTAGTAGCATCTATCTGTAATCCTGACTTTTGGTCACAGGGCTATTTAAAAAATATGGTTTTCTAAAAAAGGCAAAACCATGACTTTTCTATATAAATGTATATCCTATACAATAAAAGAGTAATACACAAATTGACTGAACGGCAGAATGACGGTCACTGTGATGTGCACTGACCACCAGGGGGAAGACACTCAACACAGGAGTTGCCTTTTTGTGGTCAGTGTGCTCCCACAAGCCGGTGACGGCTGGCAAGCTCAGTGGCAATGGCGGGAGCCTCTCCCACCTCTGTGGCAGCACTAAGGCTGTCCAACTGCAGACACCCCCTGAGGGCTCCCAGACTACTAAAGGATGCAGGCTAGGCTGAGGGACATCCCCCCTCCAGTGCACAAATGTCATGTACTGGGCCTCTAGTAATATATAAGATGAACATGTGTGAAAGAACTGGAAAGATGCCTGAACCTATTCAAAGGAAAAATTAGACAACCATAGATTTATACTGAATAAAGGAATGTTTAAATAAGTTTACAAATTGTTTTGGTTTTCTTAGGGGATGGGAGAGTCCATTAAAACTATATTGGATAGAATTTATTTGCATCTGTATAGATAAAAATTATTTTGCATTGCTATCATTTATCTATAACTTACATTGTAAAATAGCTCAAGGACAATGAAAAGCTAAAATCAAATAAACCTTAAAAATGTGCATAGTTTTCCACTGGATACATCCAATAATTTTCCTTGCTTATTCTTTATGTGGTACAGAGAAAAACATGTGCTTTCGGGTCAAATCCAGGGTCAAATGAACTCTACCGCCCATTTGCATTTGACAGGTGATCAAACCTCTCTGAAACTCAGTTTCCTTATCACTTGATAGGCTTAAGATAAGGATCAAGTTAGTAACTAAGAGCTTAACTTGGAACACAGCAATATCCAGTAAGAATTCATTGCCATAGACCTTTCACCCAACTCAGTATTCCAGGGACTCCAGAAATTGCCAAGAGGGCTGTTAATAAAGTGGACACCAGACACACCCTCGGATCCACACATCTCTCTGGCCTTTGGCAAAATGATACAGAACCATCACATCACCATAAAATGTCTTCCTCAGCCTGGGGCTAAGCTGAGACTTAACTGTAGGCACATAATCAAATGCTACCAGAGGCTGCGATTCTTGGAGAGCAAGAGAGGAAAGAGACAGAAAGAGAGACAACGTCTCTGCTTGAGATCCTCCAAGTCCTCAAAGCCAGCACATAACGGATTCAGACCTGGGAGAAAAAATATGGAAGAGAATGGAAGCTCGCCTGATATATAGCAACCTGTCATATCTGGCAGTGCTGATTGCAAATGGTCACAATTCTATTTCCTTCAACAAATGTAGTGTTCATCTATTCTATGACCAAAGCAACAGAGCACTGTGGGAGGTCATGTGGCCCGTGGTTCTGATCACAGCCATTGAAATCGGGCTGACCTGGGACTGAATCCTAGCTCTGCCATTCACCAGCTCTGTGATCTTAGATGACTTCATTCATGTCCTTGGCCTCAAGTTCCTCCTTTGTAAAAAGAGAGTAACAATGGTAACCTACCTAAAGTATTATTTTCAGGATTAATGAAAAAATATTGCAATGATCTTAGCAAGTAGATGAATAGTATATAGCAGTTGTAATAAATAAAGGTGGAAAGGAAGTCTATTTCTACATTTACATTCATTTAGGAGTATTTTCCAACAAAGTTGTTGACAGGGCTTTAACATCTAAGGTAAGGAAAACTAAGAAAAGGATAATCTCTAACACCTAGAATGTGTCATCTGTACACATCCAGTGAGTTGGTCATGTGGTTTAGAAACAGTCTCTCAGCCACTCAGAGGGGGTTTGACTCGAGATGCACAGCCTGTACCCACCTGGTCCAGCCTGAGCATTCCACAGGTGCCTATAGGAGCTGTAGGCCTCATCTTCCTTCTACAGTCATTGAATGGGATAAAAGCTTGGTTCCATTCAGAAAGGAAGCACCCTTAGAGATAGTGCTAGTGGCCTGTGTCCATGTGTGGACCACAAGCCAGCAGTACCTTCTGAGAAATCGTAGCTAGCTTTGTTCTCACTAACATTGAGAAGCAACAGCTGGCTGGGGCTTCGTTGCTCTGGGGACTTTGAAAAGAAAGCATAACCTCCTCCTATGCATGCCTCTCACTTGCATGTCAATCACTTCCTGCTGGGACTTGATCTGTATATTCCATTCTTTTACTTAAGGCCTGTATCCCCTGTCCAGCTACCCCACAATTACTGGTGAGCAAGTCTGCATAACAAACCTCCTGATAGTTCATGGACACTGAGCTTCTAAGCAGCTTTGCCTCTCCTTCTCATGGACCACTTGGAGTCTGTGTTCCCTTAGAGAAGACACCAAGGAGAGACTCCCCAAATATGTCTGGGGCACCTGCTCTCTGACAAACTGCAAGTGTCCTCATTGCCTCCATGGTCCAAGAGCCTCGAGTGCCAGGGTGAAGTGTGTACCCTAATTCAGCAAGTCCTGAGGAGACAGGGTTTCCCACACGGAGACTGGTACAGTCTGAACAGGTCATTGGATGTGTCCATGAAAGGGACCTGCTCCAAACCAAAAGAAAGACAGAAATCTGCGTATTAAAAGGGAATGAGAAGACTCTGCATGGGGCTTACTTGTTTATTCTGGAAAGAAACCACTGAAATATAAACGAAGGATGTTCTCCACAATGTGAAAGGAAAGTACTTCCAGAGATAGGTGGGTGAGTATGACATTATTTTCTTGTGTGTGTAACAAAAACCTACCCAGAGATCCAATAATGGAACAATCAATCATTTTCTTGAACCAAAGAGCCAGGGAGAAAAACAGGCAATAGATTCCAGAGTGGAGACCTTCCCCAAGAGCTGAGTCCTAGAAAATCTGGTCCAAAAGGCCAGATAACTCACTCTACTGAGCCCTAAGGCTGCTCCTGGTCTCACTTTGCTGCCCAGTTTTGTGGGTGCCTATAGATGGGTGATAAGTTAAGCAAGGCTAATGTCAGATCAGGCATGATGGAGAGTGTATATCCCTTCTTGAGATTCTTTATCATTCAGAGTGAGTGCTTTATAGCCCTGCATAGAGGTTGCCATAAAACACCATTTTAAGGAGCTTGAGGCCATATTTCATCCATTAATGTCCTCTTGCCCCAAGAGGCAAAGCACACTAGCAGGTGGCTCAGGATTAACATCTTTATTACAGATGACCTCACTATTGTGTTCTCTATAAAGAAAAAATATTACAAAGCATTAACGCACTTTAACTATTAAATTAATACAGATTTACGGCTCATATCTGGATCTAAATTTCTTGGCTTGCAGAGTCGTTATTTTTCTGTGATTTTTTTGACAATATTGCTAATGGGGACCAGAGCAAAATTGATATGAACTCTGATGGTGGATGTATGAATTCAGAGAGGCAGCAGGTTATGTCTCTTCATAAATCACTCTGGTGTCAGTTTCGCACTAGAACTTACACTAGTAATTTTAGTATTTGAGCAATAGCCACAGAAGTATATTTAGCCGAGAGGACGCAAGTGTTAAGATTCCAATATTTACTTTGTTCTGACAAATGGCAAAACAGGGAGACTATGCTTTCATTACCTGGAAAGGCTTTGGTGCATAATTCTCCTGCCCCCACTCTATCTTTAATGCTTAAAGTAGCCAGTACATATTTTATCTTGATGGGTTGCTATTGAATGTTATTTGTGCTCTATATGTTATGAATGGAAGTTGCCTTCATTCCTACTCACATTTTTGGGTTTCTGAATGATGATATACTCTGGTCACTAGTTAAATAAGATGCAAAGTCTTAATTATATTATTAATTACCAGTAGGTACTCTAAGCCCCAGAGGTTGTTAAAAATGGGTCATGGAACAGGTTTTAGGACTAAGGATGAACATAATCTTCCTTCTTCCACCCAAATCTAAAATTTGGGGACCCCGCAATCATTCACACTTTAAGGGAGTGAAAGGGAGAAATGACCTATATGCCAGTCTACTGATTGTGCCACATGGGTGAGAAAAAGGCAGGAAGCTCAAGATAAGATGAGAGGTTAAATGGGCATTTGACCTTGAACACAGAGGTCCCTTCCCCTGAGGTAATATGGCCTTCGAATGGAAGGGTTTGTGTGTGTTTTTTTTGTACTTGGGTGAGCAATTTCTCCTCTGTGGGAAGATGTGGGTATGCAACTGTGATCCCTGAGGAGGAGAGAAAAGGGTCACTGAACGTAAGTCTGTGCTCCCTTTGGGTTTGGGGGGGAGGGCACCCTGGTAAAAAGTACAACATGGAGCCTTATTTCAGAGGATTTGCAGTACCATCCAGCCCAAGTTTCATGTATCATTTAGGGTGAGATAATATCTTGACAAGTGGGTCCTGAGTATACATAAACCATGCCTTGACACAGTAACTCCCTCCCTGCAAAGTCTTGAAAGAAATATATATGTATGTGAAATTACAGCAAAGCGTCTTAAGAGCAAATCTGCTCTTTTATAACATCTATGGCCCCACATTCTAACACTAAACTCTAACCAGTGAGGCTGGCCTGGGAGGAAGAATACTTGGGTTAGTCTCAGACCCCCACTGACTGTCAAGAGAAAAGGAACATCACGATGAGAGCAGAGGGCCCATATGTCTTAGAGGTGAGGTTGAGGAGACTCTGACGAAGTAGACCAGAGTCTATCTACTTCATCAGATCCTCCTATAAGTCATAGAAGCCCCTTTCAAATTGCCACTTTCAGAAAACAACAAAGGGCACTTTAAAAATAGGATATAAGATGGAGACAGGATTTGGTTAGCCAACAATTAACTCCTAGAAAGGAAACAACATGTGGGATTCCATTCAAAGCCACCACTGGTAAAGCTGCCACCTAAAGAGCCTAAATCTCAGCTTCGGTAGTTTCTGAGCAAGGACTTCTCCTCATTGAACCAGGATTGAGAAGCCCTCTCTTCTTCTTCCCTTGTCCATCCTCACAATGAAAGTCTAAAGACCAGTCAGAAGAGATAACTCCAGAAAAAAGAAAACTCAAGTCTCAGCAGGAGAGGTGGACGGGCACATGTTCCTGCTATATCCTGATGGCTTTGGTCCCTGGAATAAGGAAGCCGACTGAAAAAGACATTTTAAAAAAGCCTTACTGAGAGACAATGTGGAAAGCCACTGGCACCAGTGTTTCTTGATCTCTCCCTCTATATAATCCCAAGAAACATAAGAGACGGCTCTCTTTCTCTCTCCCTCTATTACATAGATATCCATTGGCACCTAGTCAGTGTGAAGCATGTATGTGTACACTCTGTGTGTGAACATATACCATCTTCTATATTCTGGGCATGCAATGGATTATCAGATGCATACATGTTGGTGTGCTTGCATGTACAACCCATACCTCTGTATGTATGCACGTGTGTTCTGTGCATATCTTGCACACAGTTTTGCATGTGTACACACCCAGGTGTGTTGTACATAACCTGGAAGGTATGTTAAGTGCATGTACAAGGGCACATATGAGTTGTGTGTTTGTGTGTGTGAGTCTGGGTTCTTAAGCCCTATCATGCACCATGCACCAGGCTGTTTGCAGCCAATGTTGGGTAGCTAATGATTTTAATGAGAGTGCCTTCTGGATTCATATTTTTTTAATAAAATACATCACACTAAAACCAAATCAATGAGAAACATTAATTAGGGCCTTTGTAGATGCCTTCTGTGGGGGTGTTTTTCTTTTGAAAAGCACCAGACGAAGAATGCTGGGCTTTATTTAAGCTAAGTTGTTTGACATTTAGATGAGAGAAAAAAGGGGAAGAAACTAGCCAGCCCAGGAACCGTTTTTTGACAGCTCTTTGTCATGCAAGGGAGAAAAAAAGGCACTGGCTGTGAGAGTCTACTTTGAAGCCCTAGAAATTTGTAATGAAAAATTTAAGATACAAGAGAGGCAGAAAGATGAGCTATTCACAGGGCTCTGCATATATTAACACTTGTAATGCAAACTAAAGGTTTGCTATGTGTTTTTATAATTTGGCCACTAATAAATATCTTCCAGAAGTACTTTGATTTCCTGAGCTCTGGTATGGAGTTCTAATCTATTAAAAAGTAAAAGAAACAATTGGCATTGGACTCTGGGCCCTGACTAGGGAACCATTCACATCAATTATTACTGGCAGACCACTGATTGGTTTCAAAGGATGCTGGAAGCCCTTGTGTGCTTGGAGGAAGTCATGCATCTGCAGACATCTCCACTACACCATCCTCCATGCCAACCTCCAGGTCAACTCATCCAGAAGACCTGATCCCTCCTCTTCCTCAACCACCTGGCATGATTACTGACACCTCTCCCCAGAGCCAGCAAGGAACTGGGGATCTACTAAGGATGTTCTCAAAAACAACATCTTCATTACTGAAAGGGCAGAGTTTCTGTGATGTCGAGACAACTTCTGCAGATTTGTGATACTATAGGCCTAGATCATGCTCCTCATGCCCAGGTCCATTAATTACTGAGCCTTCAGCCATGGTCAGCCTGAGGTATCTTTGCTTCCTCTTTCTAGATCTTTCAACTTCCTACCCAATCCTTTTTGTCTTTCTTCTGGAACTTCTATTTCCTAGTTAACAAAAACCTAACACTTTTCCTCAATATTATCTCCTCTTTGCCTTATGAGTAGACATCCCCTGCTAGCTGGAGTGTGGGCTTGGACTTACATTCCAACGCCATATGAAAATTTGAGGGAGATGGGGCACAGAAGCCATGCAGTGTGGGCGACTCCAGTCTGAGTTCTAAGTTTTGGCCCCCACATCGACATTCAGTGCCCAGATCTAGCTAACATTCAGTGCCATGTCCTTGGACTCCTGCCCCAACTATACCGAATTTGGTCTCTTAGAAAATTTCTCACCTAGAATACTCTGAGTTACTGAACTTTAAAGATAAACCCCAGAAGGTACCCCTATGGGTTTCCTCTCATCCCTCCAGTAGAAACAATATACTGGATCTGGGTTTTTTAATCTCTGTTCTATTGACACTTGGGGCCAGATAATATTTTATTGTGGGGAACTGTCCTGTGCATTATAAGATGTTTAGCAGCATCCCCAGCCTATTTATTCGTCTTCAAAATGTACATCAAGTGAGTTGCAGGCCCATGAGGCCCAATGTGGGGATCCAGGGTCTAGGCAATGTCCCTCTAAACCAGAGTCATGGTTTGTGGGGCTGGAGAAAAACTACCGAAGAGCATGAACTGGAGAACATGGCATCTGCCAGGTACCTAGAAGCAGAAAGCATATTTGAACTGTTGGTTTGATGAGAGTTTAACAAAGGAACTATGTATAAGGGTGTGAGCAGGGTTTAAGGAGACAGTACTCTCAGGCTAATAACAGTTAGCAACCCCTCTCACTTCTAGGCGATAATGGGAAGAGAAGGGAGAGATTAATCAAAAAGCTGTATGGAAAGGGTTTTCTGAAAACTCTGGGAAATAGGCACCCACAGTGGCCCAGGAGGGTAGGAGCAGAGAAGAAGCTCCCTGACCCCATTTTTCTTCCAACCTCATTATTTCCTCCAGAAGCAATGGAGTCATTGATGCCATTGTGATAGGTCAGACTCCAAGAGAACAGAATAGAGTGTAGGGAGAGTGAGGGATTGAAGGCAACAGAAAATATCCAGCACAGGTGAAAAGAAGGAAAGATGAAAGGTGTCCAACAGAGGACTTCTGGGCTGTGACTATGGCCACTACACAGTCAAGCAAGTTAGGAAAACAATCAGAGATAAAGCCCCGAGCCAGAAAGGGAAAGGCTAAAGAATTAGCCTAAAGCAAACTGTGAAAAGTGACCTGGTCGATCCTGAATGCCTAGTGATGTCAGTGGCGGCTTTGTGCTAGCTGCAAAGCTCACTTCTGAAGCCAGAAGGTTTGTTTGAAGGAGACCAGAATGGAGGAAGCCATGTCCAACCAAAACTCCTGGGCCGTTGGCTCCGACTTTCCTGTTCATATTTTATAAATGTCCAGCCCAAACGGAATTTACACCAGATTATACACCTCCTGCGGGCAGAAATCTTGTCTGATTTGTCTGTGTATTCCCCAGTGCTTGACATGGTTCAAGCTCTGGGATGCCCTCATCTGCCTGACAGAAGAGTTCAGATCATCAAGTTATACACCTTAAAATAAATTTTTATCAGTCAATTATTCCTCAGTGCAGATGTGCAAAAGGACAAAAGAGTTCCCAAGAGTCACTGTCAGAGCAAAGGGCCCTGCATTCTTTCTTTCCCTTTGGCAGAGGGGAAAGTCCTTCCCACAGAATGAGTGCAGCACAAGCAGGGCCCTGGCAACCTGCCCACACATCATCTGTTTCTCAGGGCACCTGGAAGCAGGGCAAGGAGTAGGAACCTGAGGTTACAAAATGTACAATATGATTTGTCCCCCAACCTGGCCACACCATTAACTGGCCCAGAGTTGGGGAAAGCCACTTGGCCATCCTCCCAGAAGCAGGCATTACAATCCCGGCTTATTCCAGCTGGCAGAAAGAAAGAGATGTGCTCCTCCATGGTCCCAGCACCTGGTTCCTCAGACACATTTCGTTCTATGGCACCAGGTCACCTGACTTCTTGGGAGCGACAAGTTTCCCTTGGTTCTGACTCCAGCAACAAGCCTGGCCACGGGCTGAACCCGCCCCTGGGATAGGTGCAAATTGTCCAGAGACCAGTTCCTTAGGAATCGCCTTCTCCAGACTTTCTTTTTCTGGGCAAGGGGCTAAGGCCCCAGCACAGATGCCTCCACAAAGTCCTCAGGTATCTGGAATCCCAGATTAAAAAGATTTCTTGTGTCTTTACCCTGAGCTTGGTATGATGACATCATTCAAAGACCTTAAAAATAATGTTTTACCTCAAAAGAATTATAGTCCCCCAGGATGGTTTTTAAAAAGTCACACACACACACATACACACACACATACACACACACGTTTAAATTGATTTCCAATAGAAAGGAACTGGTGGGGGGTATTTAGAAGAGAGATATCCCTTGCTGATAGGTGTGAGCCATCATGGGGTAGAGAAAGTCAAAGTGGGCAGGTGAGGAAGAGGTGAAGAAGGGATACTTAAGCCATATCTTGCCTATAGCAGATATCATCAACTGGGATATCCACACTTTTTGAGTCATATCTATTATGTGTGACCTTCCCACTCCCTCCTGCTGTCCTCCTATGTGTGATTGCTGGAAAATTTTGGGGAAGGAAGATGTTTTATCAATGTTGGTTAAATAGCTCTGTCTCTCATTCTCCATTTAAAACCAACTTCTTAAATAAGACACCATTGCCTGGACATAAAAGCATTTATGTGTATTAATTTTTGCTCCACTTCGTAGAGAGGTCACTTAATTAAATGTCTTCAGTTGTTTTATTGAGAGAAAAGAAATCCCCTCCCCCCTCAAGGCATCCCTCCTTCCTACTTAGTTCCTCTGTTGTGCTGTGAATTTGAATATACTATTTGTTGCTTTCCATTCAGTTCATTTGTAACCCCAATGATACCGCATTTGTAGGAACTGATATTAAAAAGTAATATCTGAGGCTAAAGTCGCTAGACTGTTTAGTAGATTTTTAAATTGAAACCAAAATTATACAGATTTTTCATTCTGATAATTCCACCAATTCACTAATTCTTTAATCTTTACAGGTCATTGAACAGTTCCACATTAATGAGATGTAGTTAAGAACAAATTTTACACTTTTTCCTTTTTTTCCTTGAAAAATGTTTCCTATCATTTGTAAATTAGAAAGAACTTGTTCCATTTATGGTCCATTTATTTAAAATAATCGAATGCATGGGATCTAGCTGAACACTGTGTGTAATGATGCTTTTAAACAAATTACCATTTATTTATAAGCAAGAAATAGACTTTTAAAAAGCACCCAGACTTGGTTACATTATTAATGGTGTTCTCCAAGCCCAACAGCTCTGGGGTATGTGGGTGTATGTGTATGTGTGTGTATGTGTGTGTGCACACACTCACATGAATGTGGATTTTATTCCAGTGAGAAGGCTGAGGATTGGGGAGTAAAACCAAAAGAAGAAAAGGGGCTTCTAGAAAAGCAGCATGTTTTGCTTTTCAGAAAGTTGCAAACGGTGGTGATTCATCCTCAAATCTTCACTGAAATTGTGTGGCTCTCATCACAAAAGACCCAAAGCTAAAATGAAAGTGAGCGGTAACCCGGCCTGTTGGGTGTGCTGAGGATATGCAACAAACAGAAAAGGTCCTCCGTCCCAGCTAAGGCAGAAGTGTGTGCAATTGTGCAAAACCCATCTCTCCCAGCAGTGGCCCAGGAGTTCCTACTTAGAGAATAATTGCATTTTCATAAAATGCTGCAGAGTTAATTGCTTGGATTCAAGTATTGTAAATTACTATTATTCCTTGTCACACACTATTGCAGAGATGAAAGTGTTTATCCTGCTAAGTGATAGTTAAGGAGCTTGAGTTGTAGAGAACCAACGGAGGTGGCTGATGGTGCTAGGAATTATGGGGAGGAAATTCTTCTGGCTTCATCAGCTTTGGTTCTATCCGTCCCTAAGACTGCCCTCCTTCTCTTTATCCCAACTCTTTTCTTCAATTCTGATCAATTGAAGAATAAATAAATAATAAGTAGTGCCTAGGACTTTTGATATTCAACCCCATCCTCCCAACTTCCAACAAGTGCAATCCCCAGTGAAATCCACTGAAATAGTCCTGTTCACAGATTTTTTTTTCTTTTGAGAGGGGAATCTACAAGCCAGTGATTTTTGAGAAATAATGAAAAAAAGTAATCAAAAGGAAAGATGCTTAAAAAGAAGATGAATGCATATAAAAATAACTCTTGTGTTGCCAGAACCAAGAACAGTTTTGACATGCAAGGGACACTCGCTGAGTATTTGTTGAATGAGTGAATGAATGAATGATGATGTGTTGATTTTCACAAAAAGCTGAGGCAGATCCAGACATTAAAGACTAGTTATTTCAACCACTAACAAAGCAATAACAATTAAATGAGTGGTTTTGAAAGCTTAGGAAAAAAGCAATAATGGCTAGGTCCCATGAGAACAAATCCTACTAAATGAACCCATTGGGGATTTTGTTTGAGTTGTCAGTAGATCAGTTATATCCTGTTTTCAGTCAGGTGTTTGACAAAGTATATGGTGATAAATCTGAAATCAGAAAAATATGGGAATTTCCTGAATAGCTGGTTGAATATTTATATGGAAGTAATAACTATTAGATAAAAATCTCTAGTGGAATGCTATAGACTCATTGACTATTTGTTGTACCAAAAATTGAAGATCATAGAAGAGAGTATTTGTGATTAAGACCATCATAAAAAAATTCTGGAGTTATATCACCCTTAGTAAGAGAGGTGTCCTTGCTCTAAACTATTTAATAGTTTTCCCAGAATTTTGTTTGGCAGCATGCCCATCAAAATATGCAGATGACAAAAAGTTGGAAGGATAGTCAGATAACTGGATGAAATATAGGCAGGTATCCACTTGACCAGGAATCAATATAATGTTTTCAATAAGTTAAAAAAGTCAACTTCTCATAAATAGACATAGAAACTATCTAGCTAAACAGCAGTCATTATGTGGGGAAAATATAAGCTTAAGTTGCATTTATTAGTTACGAGTTTGATATGAAAAAGCTATGCGATGTGATTGCCAAATAACCCAAATTGTTGGTGTTTGTATCAACAGAGACTACCACTGCATGGTGGCAATCAGTGGAAGGAAATGGGAGAGGGTGTGATATAGCATGGAAATGACAAAATATAAATTACAAAAAAATAGAAATAAAATCAGGGAAATTAGATAGAGAGGAAAATTTTTAATTATAAAAAATATTTTCTCTATATGAGGCAAACATATTTGAAAATACAGAGCTCCTCTGACCCCTAAACTCCCCACTTGGTGTGACATTCTTTGGACCCCTCCTAACCACTGGCTCTCCGTGGACTTTATTCTGCTCTATGATCCCTGGGCCTGACCCTGCAATATGGACCCCTGAGGGAGCTCAGTGAAGCAGCTGCCTTTGGTTAGGTGATACATGATCTGAGCACACCAATCAGGCTCTTGAGTCAGACCATCTATACTCAGCCACTAACTGTGTAACTTGTGTCTCCAAATCTTAGTGTCCTCATCAATGAATGGAAAAGGTGTGAATATGTGGGTGATGCAGATAGTGTTGTGCATAGTAGTGTTCATTAATTGTTAGCTGGAAGACAAATACTGTGTGATATCACTTATATGTGGATTCTAAAAGAGTTAAAACCTATTTTTTAAAAAAACAATAATATGGTGGTTTCCAAGACATGGGTTGAAGGGTGAAGGATAAAAGTAATGGTATTTAAAAATACAAACTTATAATGAGTAGTAATTAGTCATAGGGATCTAATACACAGTATAATGAATACAGACAATAATATTGTACTATAATTACATAATGTAATAAATATTGCCATATCGACAATTACTATATGTTTAAATGTGGACACTTACACAATGTTGTATATCAAATTTTCTCAATAAGATGTATCTTTAATTTTAAAAATAACGATAAAAATGAAAGCCTAAATGTTAGTTGGTATTCAGTTGCAGGTGGGTTCTGAGTCTGGATGGGGAGGTCTGACCATGGAACCACCTAAGGAGGGTGTTGAATAGCCTGAATCACCATTCTTTCCTGGTGTTCTAACATTCCGTTAGCATCAGCTAGACTGCAACTGCAAACTCATCTGGGGGCTGCTTAAGAGACACAGGCCTTGGTTCAAGCTCAAAAAGGTCTTATTAGCCAGGGCCTCTGCTCCACAATTTGCAGAATGCATTTACAAAGATGTTTTCTAGTGTAAGCTATACCGCCAGCTGCCTCTCTTGAATGGACAGGAAGAAAACCTCCCAAGAAATATCTAGAAAGAAGGCTACCTCATTGTTTACCCCTGGCTGCCTCAGCTCACCAGTCCACATCTACTTTGGGCAAACGCAAGTACACATAAACATGGAGCAGGCAGTCAGCATTCCTCGGAGCTGCACAGAATTCATATGTGCGGTGAGGGGGTCTGTGCAGAAACTGGAGAAGATGCTCATCAAAGCTTTCAGAGATATTTCCAATCACATCTGAGGAGAAACCAATGGTGTAAATAGTTACATCCTGAGGCAGACTCCCAGGTCCCCCAAGTCCTCCAAGGCCTGAACCAGATGAGACAGGCAAGAAAAATGCTTTTTCCATCCCAAGGAGTTTGCTGCTATGAGGTTCCAAGTAGAACTGGAGTGACTGGGCCTCAATAAATTAAGAACTGCAGTCTGTTAGAGGTGGAAGGATCCTCAAAAATCACCTTCTCCACACCCCTCCTTTCATAGCATTCTTCTAATAATTTCTGTTTAGTTTAACTTTTTAAATCTGATGTACACATTACTCATATGGAGATAGTATGGCTTATCTGGGCATGAAACTAAGGGTTATTGCTTTTTTTGTTTGTTTTATTGATTTCCTCTTTATACTCTAAACATTGTAGTAAAGTTTAGATTTAATATTTCTTTATTCAATAAACATTCATTGAGTTCCTCCCATGTGTCGGGCACTGTTCTAAGTACTTGGGCTACAGTATCTGCAAGATAAATACACGATTGGGCCTAACTATGTGCTGTGTAAATTAATTATAATTCTACCTTGTACATGATCAGCTATCAATGTTTCTGTTTTCTTTAGAGGCCCTCCAGGTGGCTGGGTTGAGACCTTAGGACAAAGTGAGGCCAGTTGACAAGTGTAATCATGACTTAGGAGCCAAAGATGAACACACCAGGTGAACTACCCTGCCTTAAACAATGACATGCAGAAAATGGCTGATTCTTTCCTGCTATGTTGTATGTTACTCATATAGTAGAGGAGAACCAAAATAACTAGACTTATAGTCTTTTGGCCTTGGAACTTATTAAACCAAATAAAAAGAGGGTATAAAATGAAATTGAAATGGGATAGTGAACAAGTAACTTGAGAGGCAAGAGTCCTAATTTTTCTTCCCTTTTTTCCTCCAAGTTAGACATTGTTCCTTTAATTTTCTTTAAAGACAGGGAGCAATGACAAAAGGTGAGTGGGAAAGCTCCCATTGGCAAGCAATCCCCTCTTGCCACTGCACACCCACCTTCAAAACCACATAGCAACTTCCCTGAAGTATGTGTTTTGCATTAAAAGAAATAACTTACAGGGTCTTCTTACAAAACACTATATGCTGAGTTCTCTGAAATATGTTTTAAAATGAAATATAAGTTATGAGTGAACTGAGCTCCCAGAAATATTATCTTTATTACTATTACCAATGATACCAATGATTATATCTAATAAGTGGATATATTTCACCCTATTTGACCCTCACAATCTTAGGAAATAAATGTTATCATCACTATCTTTTGGAGGAGGAGACTTACAACAGGTCCAAGGTCACTCAAGGACACTCACTATCTCACTACCAACCCAATATCCTCTGTGCCTAAGTTCCTTTGTAGTAATAAATCCAGGCCATACATTAATGTATGTCCGATAGTCATACAATATAGAACAACAACAACAAAAGGTGAATAAACTCACATGGAAAAAGAGAAAAGACAGCCAACCATCAGTGTTCCCTGTCCTGGCCATAGCCAATTGAATAGATAAACTTCAAGCAACCCTTTACAAGATACAGCCACTCTGTGGACAACCCCTGTCATTGAGTTCCATGAGAAGCTTCTAGATGTCAATTTATCTATGAGCCAGGCCCAGAGCAGTAGGAATTTTATTCTGCACCTCAAAGGGCTGTCACTTTTCCCATCTCAAGCATTTCTCTCTCTCTCTCTCTCTCTCTCTCTCTCTCTCTCTCTCTCTCTCTCTCTTTTAAGAATCAAAATACATAGGATAGCAAAAGGTTGCAACAGAACTTAAATTGTAGATTTAACTTTTTCAAGTTGAATATACCACCTGTACTTTCTTTTGCCTTGGAAATGTTTACCTGTTCTTTTAATTTCATTCAGCATTTCCCAAATTGTCATTAATGAAACACTGTTCCAGTAGACATTGAAAGATGTGCCCTAGGGTAACCATGTCTAGATAGTAAGGCAGGTTAGGGCCGCCTCTTGAAGCTCTTCTATGTACATAAGCATAATACAATTCTGAGAAGTCATGCAGTAAAGAAACCTATTTAAGTTGAACACATTTAACTCAAAAATATTTGGTGCTATGTGCAAGGCTCTGCTTTAATGCTGGAAACATAACAGTAAACAAGACAAAGTCCCTCTTTTCATGAATCTTCTTTTAGAGTAAATGTAACAATCATGCACTAAATATGTTTTGTGACATATTCATATCTTGAAAAATGTGTTTCCTTGATCACCAGTTTTGTAAATGCCTTTTTACAAACATGTAGTACTTGTGTAATTTGAGTTTTATTCTCATCTACTGATGCTCCGATGGGGAAGGACATTCCTGGATGCAGGAATGACCCTTGGTCCAAGATTTACCTGGAAAATTTTCACATGCAAATTAACCCAGCCAAGATGGAGGCCAGCAGCACAACCGTGGAGGCGGGTGGGTGCAGTGCAGACGGCAGGGTGAGCGGGGCATGAGAGGCAGGTGACAGGCCAGGGTATGTGGGGTGGGCAGAGCGCGATGGGCGGGTGGCGGGCTTCAGGTTGGGCAGGTACAGGCCGGGCTGAGGGACCCCCAAGTGCACAATATATTGTGCACCAGGCTGCTCCTAGTTATGTTATAAATACAAGTATCCAAATGGCCCTTGGCAAAAAAAAAAAAAAAAAGGTTCCCCACCTCTGTTCTAAAGGAACTCCTTGGAGTGAAACATGGCATTGAGTTCTTGCACCATGATTTCTACAAAAACATCTTTAGTTTCTAGGTTGAATCATGAGGAACACTTTCCTCTCTGATACTCTCTTCTGATTGGTAAGAAATGGTAAAGGTAGACTTTTGGGCAGAGGAGGTGGATGTACAAATGAACTGTATTTTGCAGCTAGGAATCAAAGAGGGTTAATGTCTACAAGGAGAATGACCACAATGGATTGAGAACTGATTAACAACTGGGCAGCAAACCCTTTACCTCCATCTGATGGTGCCTGATGTGCAGTCCCCACAGCCCCAGGCTGGGATCCCTGTGTTGAGGGGCAAGCAGGGAATGTTCATGGTTGCATTAGCCTTTAAGAAGGATCCTCAGAATTTCCTTCAAAAAAGGGAAAAGTAAACCTTAACTAGTTCAGTAAATAGAAACAGAAGTTTCAGATTAGAAGTAGAAGGTATTTTAGAAATTTCATTAATGTGCTTATTTGCTAAAGGAAGCTCTGAAGCCCCTACATTTATGGCATCATTCATTCAGTTTGGAAAGCATAATTGTGTAACTTTAGACTGTCCAGCAAACATGTCTTTCAGTTAACTTCTTAACACTCAAGTCTCAAACTTGAGGATGAGATTTTCTCTTTCATATCACAGCCCCTGAGTCCTAAATACCTGTTCTAACCTGTTCATCAAGATTTGGCCAGTTTCTGAACCAGATCTCCATGACCTACAGAGCACTCACTTAGTTGGTGAGCTGACTGGAACTTCCTCCAATGCTTAATTAGAACACAAACAGAAAAAAATAGACCAGGAACAGCAGAGCAGAATGGGATGCCAGCCTAGTTTTATATTCATTAATTGTCAGTCAGTCATTCAAAACATTTAGTGGCAGCTGTTAGTGTCTAGGTACTCTGCCAGGTGCTGGCACGCAGTGGTGGATAAGTGAGATGAGATTCCTCTCTTATGTAACTTACGTTGAGAGGAGGGCAGACACTAAACACAGAAACAAAGGACAATTTCAGAAAGCGATAAATGCTCTGAAGACCATCGTACAAGAAAAAGTGAGGCAGAGTGAGCGGATGGATGGTTCCTGCTTCCGAACAGCAGGATCAGCAGGTGCAAGAGTTCAGAGAGGAGCACAGGCTCAGAGTGGTTAAAGACCTGAGAAGGGCAGTGAGCCGGAGCCCAGAGAAGACTGGCTCAAAGCATGCTGAGGGAGTGTGTGTTTGGAAGGGGGTGGGGGGGAGGACAGAGACCAGATCCTATAGGGACTTGAAGGCCATGGTGAGGCTCAAATTCAGTTTTATTCTAAATGCCATGAGATATTATGAGGAGAATTTTAAGGAAGGACAGGTTATGATCTGTTTTATGTTTCAAAAGACCACTCTGGTTGCCATGAGAATAAGAAATAGTATTGCAAGAATGAAATGTAAGAGAAGATATTGGGCCAAGTTTTTTTTAATATATTTTATTGAATTTTTACAGAGAGGAAGGGAGAGGGATAGAGAGTTAGAAACATCGATGAGAGAGAAACATTGATCAGCTGCTACCTACACACCCCCTACTGGGGATGTGCCCACAACCAAGACACATGCCCTTGACCAGAATCGAACCTGGGACCCTTCAGTCCACAGGCTGATGCTCTTATCCACTGAGCCAAACCGATCAGGGCCAAGTTTTGTTTTGTTTTTTTTTATTCTCACATAATTCTGTAACAAGATGGAGGCTGGCCTTAAAGTGAAATTAATTCATTAGTATTAATACTGATAAGACTTTTAAAACATATACAGTCAGACACACTCAAAATCATAACACAACTTTAGATCCAAAAAGAAAAGAAAAAAAATCTTTGTTTTTTTCCAGATTGTTTTTTCTCATTTGTTGGTAGCTCTGATAAAAAAACGTCATTAGTTATCTTTTCTCCGTGGATCTTTCATGAATACTTCTCTGGTAATTGCTTAGGTCCCTTCACAACAGGAAGAGGATTACCCAGCATGACATCCATTGCTGTCAGAAACACACAGAAATTGCTGATATTGAAGAGATAAATGGGGTGAAAATCGCTCCCACCACCGCCCATCTCCTGGGGAGTACCTAGGCCTTCCCATCTGTGGGGGTGAAGACAGCCTTGTAATAACAGTTGCGTTCATTATGAGACCTTCAAGAAGTCTAAGTTCATGATAGGGAGGCCAGAGATTGTACCTTCCAGATTTTGTTCATTGCCTCTGATATCATCTGTTGCCACTGTTCTTTAATATGTTTTATTGATTTTTTTTTTTTAGAAATAAAGAGAAAGGGATAGGGAGAGATAGAGATATCAATGAGACAGAAACATCAATTGGCTGCTTCTCACACACCACCTACTGAGGATCAAGTCTGAAACCTGGGCATGTGCCCTGACAGGGAATTGAACCAGGTGACCTCCTGGTACACGGGACAACACTCAACCAACTGAACCACACCAGCAGGGTGCCACTGTTCTTTATTTCAGGAGAAATTGCAATAAAAGAGGCGTCAGGAAATATATATTATTATTAATATTTATTTTAAAACTTTAGAGGAACTCCAGACTAGAATAAGGCTTGCTTAGCCTAGGTCCTTTCAAAACCTACTTTGATGAATAAAAGGCACATTTAATAAGTTCATTGATTTGATTCCACTATATCCTCACTCTTTTTCAAACAAGAATTTTAAGTGGCTTCAAATATTAAAAAAAAAAAAAAAACTTCAAAATTTTGCATTTGAATCTCATCTACCTTACTTGATAGTTCTATGAACTTATCCTGTGCATGTCTCAATTTCCTCTCTATAAAATGGGAATAATACTGTTATTAATTCCATAAAGTTGTCATAAATGTAAACAAATGGATTCATGTAAAGTAGGTAGGAAAATGCCCGATGCATGGTAAGTGCCTGTGAATGCTGTGATTATTATCGTACATATTACAGAAGCATCTGAACCCCAATCTGTATAATGCCAAAACCTGTGCTACTAATCACCCTTCTAGGCCACTTCCCTTCAGGGAGACTTAGATGTAATTTGTACTGTAGGTCCCTTAGGTTTTCCATCCATAGCACATTGCTCTCTGCAACCAGCAGGAGGTAAACCTCAAGGCATCTGAGCCACCACCTCCTCTAGCCCAGCCCACCTCTTCAGCTTCTCTCCAGCCCCTCCTTCCCTCACTATCCAGCAGCTCTTATTCTAGCTTCAGTGGATCACCTACCTTGGATCAACAGGCTTCATACTTTCACAACTTGTGCTTTTTTTCAAGAGATTCCCTCTGCCTGGAGTTTCCTGTCCACCTTTTCTGCCTGAAAAAAACACCCATTCATTCCACTCTTTCTAACAAACTGCACACCCACCCCTTCCACCCAAAACAGAATGAGTCACTCCCTGGACAAGGGCAGATTGGCAATGAGAAAAGAGTTTCTGGGGTCGTCAGCAGGACAAGGGTTCAAGCTCCATTCCTGAGATTTTACCTCTCAGAGACTCAGTTTTAGCACCTATAAATAAGGTACTGTACATAAAACTATCTGGCAAATAACAGATTCTCAAAAAGTAATAGGCGTTATGAGCATGGCTTGCCCAAGTGCCTATTAGAGACTTAACATGTTGTTCAATTATATGTTTTTATACTGTTTCACTCACTAAATGATGAACTTCTCAAGCTCAGGATGATAATATATCCAGGACAAAGAACAATGTTTGGCATAGATTGAACACTCCATACATGTTGATCAAATCTACTTAAACAACCAGCCAGTTTATTCATTCATCCACAGAACAGTCATTCAGGACTGCAGGAAAGATAGTAGTTTCAATGGGACTTGTGTCCTTATAGAGAATTAGAATACACACACAATTAATTACTAAAGAATCCCCTACATCAGTGGTGGGCATTGGAACCCCCAAAGGGCCTTAAAACACAGTTTACTGAGCCCCACCCCTACAGCTTCTAACTGAATAGGTGTGGAGTTGGACTTGATAATTTGCATTCCCAACAAGTTCCCGGGTGATACTCCTGCCCCTGGAACCACAGCTCGGCCATCTGTCTTTTGCTGTCTTTAAACATCATCTGATAAAATTGATTCAATTCAGCTCAATTGAACAAAGTTTCATTGCGAACCTAAAGGCTGCAGGCGGAGTGCAGGCTTTGCTCATTCAGTGAAAAGAACAAATCACTGTACAAATGAGGTTAACACCATAATTTTAAAGGCCCCTCTTAAAATAAAAGATCACCATTCAAACATCAATAACACCTTGGTAATAATTGCTGCAGGAAAGATCCACCAATAAACACTAAAATTAGCAGCTGAAACATTAAATAAAAATAGCATATTTGCTGAGTCTCAAAGTGTCTCCTCCAAATATTTATTTATTGCTGGGTGGTTGGAACATTTGTTCACAAGTTGTTAGATATTCCTCTCGCCAGGAGGTGGGGCTTAATTCCCTTCCAGCTGGAATTAGTTATTCCATTCGAACAGATAAGAGTATGGAACAGGAAATATAGTAACTTCATAGTTGGGAAACCTGGCAGACACCACCCTCATCAAGTGGTCATGATAAGTCATGTTGAGGAAACTTCACTTCTATAGTATTTTCCCCCCAAAATCTGTAACTTTGGTCTAATCAAAAGAATACATCAGGCCAACACAAACTGTGGAACATTCTACAAAGTTAACTGGTTAGGCCTCTTCCAAAGTTTCCAGGTGAAAGACAAAGAAAGACCAAAGAAATGTTGCAGATTAAGAGGAGACTGGGAGATAGGACAACTAAATATAATATGGTATCCTGATTCTGGAACACAAAAGGACAGTTGTAGAAAAACTGGTAAAATCCAAACAAAGTCTGTAGTTTAGCTAACAGAGCTACACCAATCAATGTTAATTTCCCAGTTTCCATAAATGCACCATGGCTATATAAAATGTTAACAATAGGGCAGGACCAACCACATCATTTGGTAGGCCCAGTGTAACATGAAAAGGTAGGGCCACTTGCTAAAAATTATTAAGATCTCAAGGCAGCAAGTGCAGAGATTAAAATCAAGCATGGACCCAGGCCCATGAAGCCAAGCCTGCATTGTGGGAGCAGGACAAGGGGTTTTGTCAGGAGCCCAGCTGAGTTGGGAGAGAGAGCTGAGCTGTCTGTCAAGGGTCAGGGTAGCCTATTAAAGCAACAAGCCAAAAATGAAAGCCTTTCCTCACTCACTGTGCCGGTATGAGAGGAGAAAACGCAGACTCGCCCTGTTCCGTGTCCTCCATAGACTGGTGTACCAGGTGAAGGTCAGGTGAATCAGCGCCGACCTGGGGGTCATCTCACCACCGAGGAGGGTCCAAGAAAGTCAGGAGCAAAAAGTACAGCAGGTCCTCAGATAACGTGGTTCCCTTCAACGTCCTTACGTTCCATGTCCTTACATGTTGTTGAGAAAAAAATCAACTTCCCACTGGAGCCTCATTATCTACTTTCTAAAAAGTAGTTTGTTTGTTCCTCTTTACACAGATCTTTGACCTGAATCACTGAGCTGGACCAGGTTCCATGGCAGACCTGGAACAGGTCAGCTCTGCCTCTTCCCCTCTGCCTACAAGCAGGCTTCTTTCCCAAGTGCAAAGAATGAGCTTGTGCAAATAGATGCTATGAGCTGGCTGCCCCTCCATGTAGTTTATCAGACACACCTGGGAGAGTTGAGCTCCACCTGAAAGTCCCCTCCCAGGTGTTCACTGAGGGGCTGCTCTCACTTCTCTCTACTCAAATACATTTCTCCATCTCTCACATCTCCCCCAAGTTTCCCTGAGTACCTTAGTGTAGGAAATTCACCAACACCTCAAGGCCATTATGTCCAGAAAGGAAGTTATTCCATCACCACACACACACACACACACACACACACACAACTTCCTTCCTAACATCTGATTTTTAATGGCAGTTTCATCTTCTCACTCACCTGTATCTTAGAACTTTGGTTGCACTTTGACTTCATTCTCCTTCCCACTGCATTCAATCTGTTTTGTCAATAGTTTCCACTCCATCAGTCTCTCTCATCCACTAAAGCCCTATATCCATTCCTCTGTCACAGTTTTTGATAGCTCTCTTGGCCCATTGTAATAGTTTTGCTATTTTTTCTATCATCAAACCTTTAAGCTATACATTTTATGTGCATATCCTCTCTTGCCCCTGAGCTTTTGTACAGACTGTTCCTATTATCTGTCACACTCTTCCTTCCCTCCCCACAAACTAAGTCATTCTCATTCATCCTGTACACATAGTTGAGTCATCACTTTTTTTCTTGCTCCTTCCCGGGTCTGGTTTAGGTGACATTCACAGCCCTTAAGCTTCCCCTAACATCCTATATTGTAACAACCTGGTGTGTTTGTCTCTAACTTTAGCCTTGAAGTTCTGTGACAGCAGGGGCTATGACATGACATGTAGCCTTAGCAACCAACATGGAGTATGGTACATAGTACATCTCAGTTAAAACTTATTGACTAAAGAAATGAATGAAGGAATGAATGCTAGGCACTGTCCTAGAATAACCCTAATTCTTGTTTTTAATGAATCCACACTCCAGTGGGAAGACAAAAGTACAACAATTTTAATAATAGCACTTATTAAGTGCTTGCTATATACCAGGGACTAAGCAATTCACATGTATTAACTCATTTGGTCATCATCATCACAATCCTATAATAAAAGCCTAATATGCAAATTGACCAAACGGCAGAACTACTGGTGGAATGGCAGGTCATTATGATGCACACTGACCTCCAGATGCCCAATGCAGGAGCTGCCTCCAGCCCTCAGGCCTCAGGCCAGCCAAGGTGGGTGACAACAGGGGCTCCTGATTGCCCCACTGGTTGCCTCACAGATTGGCCCTGATCGCCAGCTAGGCCTAAGGATGCTACCCATGTACAAATTTCGGGTACTGGGCCTCTAGTTACTTTATAAGCTAGGTACTATTATTATTCCCATTTCACATAGAAAAACTGAAACAAAAGGAAGTTAAGCAAATTTTCAGAGAGTGTACAGCTGAAAAGTGGCAGGCTGAGAATTCATAATAACCAAAAGCAGGAAATAACCCAAAGATTCACCAATAGAAACCTGGATGAACAAATTTTGGTAGAAACCTATAATAGAATACTACTTAGCAACAAAAAGCAACAAACACAACATGGATACAATAATATGAATTAATCTCTAAAACTTCATGATGAGTAAAAGACTCCAGACAGAAAAGAGCACATACAGTATGATGTGCTCTATATGAAACTTTAGGGAAGAAAAAAAAAAAAACAGAAATCTAATAGTATAAGAAAGCAGAGCAGTGCTTACCTAGGGCTAGGGAACTGGGTGAATATTGACTAGGAATGGGAACTTGGGGGTGATGAAAATAATCAATAGATAGTAGTAGTAGTAGTTACATGGATATATATATTTGTCAAAAGTCACCATACTATCTACAAAATGAGTGAATTTTATTTTATGTAAATTATATATCACCATAAAATTTATTTAACATTTTTAAAGTAAAATTTAAAAATCCATTAGTCTAACTTCAGAATCCTTATTTTTAACCACTAACAAATACGACATGCATTTGTAGAGATCATATCAATTATAAAATATAAAAATTTGGTTTCTGCCAAGACACTTGATTATTTTTCTCTCCTTCCTCTTAAATTAACACTGAAAAAATGTAGAAGTGATAGCAAAATATAGGTTCCAAGAACCATTTTCCCCAATACACATTGTCAATGTGGTTGACAGATAGTTTCAGGAAAATACAACTTCATAAACCAAAATAACTAGATTTGAGGATATAATTACTATTAAAAAAGGCAACATAGAGAACAATATCTGGAGCAGATTTATTAAGATAAATTATTCAAAATTTAAAATAAGCATGCCATATACATTTAAGAACATATGAGTCGGGGGGGCATTAGCAATATGGTGCAAGAACAATAAATCATTAAGAGATAGCAAGTAAAAGTAGCAAGCATAAAAAAGATAAATAGTTAAAGGAAACAATGCAGGCTATGAGATAAATTTTTGAAGAAAAATGAAGTAGCGAATTGGAAAGTCAGACTGAGGAAATGATAGAAACTATTTTTTAAAAAAGCTAAAAGATATTAGAGATAAAATAGAATATTTGGAGTATAGGAGTCCCCGAGAGAGAAATAAAAAAGTATTGTGAAAGAGTTATCAATGGAGTCCCCAGCTCTGTGTGGGAAACCAAGAAAACTTTAGGAATGTTAACTCTTAAGCTGAAACATAAAGAATGGCAGGAGCTTGCCAGGTGGGCATGGGAAGGAAAAGCATTTCAGACAGAAAACAATATGTGCCAGTGCATGAAAGCATGAGGGAAAAAGCTTGCTGTGATCTGGGAGGAGTAGGCAGTCTGCTGTGTCTTGAGCAAAGGCTACTTGAGGGAAAGCAATGAAGACTTAAGTTGAAAGGCAAGCAAGAGTCAGATGGGGAAGAGATAAGCAGTGTAAGCAAAGCCCATTTTAAATACGCGGGAACTAAGCTCAGATAGGTTAAGCAATTTGCCAAAGTCGGGCTTCCAGCTGGAGAGCTCCTACTCTTTCACTGCATCCCATGTCTTCCCACTCTGAGGTTCCTTAGCTTGGATGTCAGTGTTTGGCAAAGTCAATTAATTTTTTAAAAAAAATAAATGAAGCCCAGCCAGCATGGCTCAGTGATTGAGTGTCAACCTATGAACCAGGAGATTAGGGCACATCCCCGGGGTGTTTCAGGCACAATCCTCAGCAGGGGGCATGCAGAAGGCAGCCAATCAATGATTCTATCTCATCATTGATGTTTTTATCTCTCACTCCCTCTCCCTTCCTCTCTGAAATCAATGAAAAATATCTATAATAATAAAAGCATAATATGCTAATTAGACTGGACAGCTGAATGACCTTCTGGATGAAGCCCTGGCTGGGAGGGTTGAGGAAGCTGCTGCGGCTGTGAGGCTGCATCCCTTGCACAAATTTCGTGCACCCCGCCTCTAGTTTTTTTAATAAAAAGTAAATGAAGCTGGGAAGTAGATGGATTATAAGTTCAGGATCAGGTGGGTTGTTCTGAAGTGCCAGAGTTTCCAGTTGACAATTAGAAATTCAGGTTAAATGTAGAAGACCAAGGCTAAAGATACAAATTTTGGAATCCACAGCCTATGGAGGGAGGTGCATTCATGGGAGTGAATGAAGCTGCAGCAGTAATGACCGTCATAATATTGGCAAACACTTCATCAGGACAGAAACATTTCCCTGGAGTAGACCAGAGAGGAAACTGGAAAGCTCATGATCACAGTGACTTGGTGCTTGCTCTGTTAGTCAGATCCCAGATCCCCACCCAGACTGTGCTAGCTCATCAGATACCCTTGAATAGGATCTGAATCTGATGTCAACCTTCTGGTAAAGAAGGTAAATCATCCCCACACAGATTGTCAAAAGTCTGAATTCTTTTGAGTTACACCTCATACTGGGATACAGGAATACGGAGCATTAAGGTCACTTGGGAACCCTAAATTGGGATGAGATGTCTCTGCATTGCATGTACAGAGAAGAGTCCTTTTATCCAGAAGGTATGCATTATTACTCCTATCTTGTAGGTAAAGAAACTAAATCTTAGATTAAGTGACTTGCTCAAGGTCATACAATTATTCAGGGGTAGAGCTGCGATTCAGATCAAGAGTAGGTTGGTTTCAGAGCCTACAGGATGGAAACAAAATGAGAGTGAATGCTGAGTATCCCCAGAACTCACGCTCACTTTCCCAAAGCCCAATACTCCAAGTAGATCCGAAGGGAGAGGTTCATGTCTTGGTCCTAAAAAGCTTGAGAACTGAAGTCACCATTTAATGAAAAAGAATGAGCTTTGGGCTTCAAGTCAGAAGAACTGGTCCAAGCTTTGCCACCCTTGCTGTGTGACCATGACCAACTCACTTCCCCGCTGTGGTTCCCCATTCTCTCTGAATATGGAAGACTCTGGAATCCCAGATTTCTGTGACTGGCAGGGGCCTTCCCTTAGACCTTAAGCCCCACCCACCAAGGTTGGCAACACACAATTCTCTCC
>PVJC01011253.1:0-41979 GCA_004026665.1 Murina feae
AGGAGGAGGAAGGAGGAGGAGGAGGAGGAGGAGGAGCAGGAGGAGAATGTAGCCCTGGCTGAGTTGCTAAGTGGTTAGAGATTCGGCACTTGAACCAACAGATCACAGGTTTGATCCCTGGCCCCAGACCAGGGCAAGTGTGGGAGGCAACCAATTGGTCTCGCTCTCTCTCTCTCTCTCCTTCTTCCTCTCTCTCTATTTCTCTCTCTCTTTGTCTCTTTCCCTTCTTTTCCTCCTCCTCCCTCCCCTCAGTGGAAAAAAAATATCCTCGAGTGAGGATTTAAAAAAAAAAAAAGAATGTAAAATATCTTAATAATTTTCTGTTGATTATATGTTGAAATGATAATTTTATATATTAGGTTAAGTGACATATATTATTAAATATAATGTCACCTTTCTTGTTTTTTTAACTTTTTAAATGTGAGTACTCAAAACATTGCAGTTGCTTTTGCGGCTTGCGTTGTCTGTTGGACAGCACTCCTGGAGAACTCACTAGGGCCTCTGATCTCATCCTTTACACACAATCCCCACTCGCTTGCTCCCACAGACCGAGCGTCAGGCAGACCTGTGCTCCGATCGCAACTTATCCCTTAGGCAAGTCTCGCAACCTCTTCAGGTCTCAGTTCCAGGAGTAAAATGGAAAAAATAAGAGGATGATGAAGATGAAATTAAAGCACAATGCCCAGCACACAGTATAGGCTTAATAAACACGTTTCCTCGGACAGCACCCCCCCCCACAGGCTCCCCTGAACTCACTGGGGTCACAGTCATCGATGTCCTCGTCACAGGAAGAGCCACTATACCCCCCATGGCAGGTGCAACTAAAACTCCCCGCCAGGTTGGTGCAGGTCCCATGGGGGCCACAGGGTGAGGGGCCAGCACACTCGTCTACATCCTGCTGACATCGAGGGCCTGGGGTGGGAAATAAGGGGACGTCTAAGGTTAGAGGGTACAGGGTAGGATCTGAGGGTACCTGCCACCCATGAAGAACCTAAAGGCTGAGGGGTGAATGCAAGAACAAGCTCTGCTCTCCCTGGCTTCTGGGCTTTTGCACATACTGTCCTGGGACTGCCTCCTTGATGCAGCGGGTGCCGACTGTATGCTCTGAGTTTTACTCCTCCAGGAAGCTGTCCCCAAATCCCAGCCTGAAGCCGAGCTTCCCCAGCCACCTATCCCTTCTTCTTCTCTAGCAAAGACCACAGGGGCTGTCAGTGTCTGTGTCCAGCCCTGTCCCTTTCCAAAAGGAAGCTTCCTGGAGAGACAGGGTCAAGGGTGAGTCCCCCACTGGGTACCCAGGGAGGAGAGGAGGAGGAAGAGGAGGAGGAGGAAGCTCATGTACCTTGCCAGCCAGGGGGGCAGGAGCAGACAGCCAGGTGGCCAGGACCAGGCTCGCAGTGGCCCCCGTGCTCACAGGGGTTCGGGTCACAGGGGGACAGCAGCTCACACTGATGGCCTGTGGTGGGCAAGCAGAGTGAAATAGTCTTAAGAGATTCCTTGTTCCCATCTCCCCCTAGCGTCCCCACCTTGATACCCATCTCCCAAGCTGCAAGGGGAAAAAGGAAAAAGAAAGAAACGCAAACATACAGGAGGAAGAGAGTGGAGCAGAGGGAGGAAGAAGGAAGAGGGAGACAGGAGAGCCTGGGCAGGACATGGGGGGCACATACCCTGTGTGCCAGGGGGACAGGTGCAGTGGAAGTCCATTCCATTGCTGGTGCAGGTGCCACCAGCCCCACAGGGTTGAGACTCACAGGCATCTCGAGTGAGACTCTGGCTGCACTGGGGGCCGCTCCAGCCAGGATCACATACACAGCGGAACCTGCAGGGGGTGGCAGTTAGGGCCAGCAAGCGGGCGGAGAGACAAGGGGGGGGGGAGGTCAGGTCATGAGATGGGAAAAGGCCTCACCCTCCTGGTGCGTCATGGCAGACACCGTGATGGCAGGGCTCTTGGGCACAGGGATGGCTTGGGGGCAGGCACAGTGGAGGCAGGGAGCCAGGTGGGCAGAGGCAGTGGAAGCCGTCTTCCCCATCCACGCAGGAGCCACCCTCCGCGCAGGGGCTGGACGCACACTCATTGATCTCCATGTTGCAAAGAGGCCCTGGGGATCACACAGGCAACCTCATTCAAAGACAAGGACAACCCAGCCAACCGAGAGGGACTCCTGGAGCAAGGACATTCTCCATCTCCTAACACATCAGCTCTTCTGCAAACCAGAACAGCCACCTCCTCAACCCAGAGCTGCCCCACCCCAGATCCTCTTCATCCCCAAACTTACATGAAGTCAATTTCGTTTTCACCGAACATTACAATTACGTTGGCCCCACTCAGAAACACCCCCATCCCATCAGAACACCCTCATCTACGTTCCAGGATAAACCGAGCCCATATGGGGACACCTTTGTGACAGAGAGACCACAAGGTGTGCACAATCTCATTGGACAAGCCAGTGCAAAGAGAGGGGCAAAACCCTCACCCTCTCAGGCCCCCTTCCCATGGCAGCCGCGTGCCCACCTGTGAAGCCAGGCTGGCAGACACAGTCATAGCGATTGATACCGTCCCGGCACATTCCGAAGGTGCAGGGGTTGCTGGCACAGTCATCGATGTTCACCTCACAGTTCACACCTGCAGAAGGAGAACAAGATGGGGGAGTAGCGCCCAGGAACTGCCATTCCCGAACTCTTGAAACCCTGCGGATGTAGCTGCCCCAGCCCAGCCCGCGGTCCCACCTGTGGTGCCAGGAGGGCAGCGGCAGAGGTACTTGTCCACCAGATCGAGGCATTTGCCCCCGTGGCGGCAGGGCTGGCTGCGGCACTCGTTCACCTGGCTCTCGCAGCGCGTGCCCGTGTAGCCCGGGGCACAGGCACAGGAGAAGCTGGCGATGCCGTCCACGCAGCGCCCGTGGTGGCACGGGTCGGGAGAGCAGTCGTCCACGTTGAGTTCGCACAGCGAGCCCTCGAAGCCTGCGGGGCCAGAGGGTCCGGCTCACGGCCACGCCCCCAACCAATCCTGGCTCAGCTCTGCCTCAGGCCCAGCGGTTCTCAACCTGTGGGTCGCGACCCCTTGGGCGGTCGAACGACCCTTTCACAGGGGTCGCCTAAGACCATCCTGCCTATCAGATATTTATTTTTTTTAAAATATATTTTATTGATTTTTCACAGAGAGGAAGCGAGAGGGATAGAGTTGGAAACATTGATGAGAGAGAAACATCGATCAGGTGCCTCCTGCACACTCCCCACTGGGGATGTGCCCGCAACCAAGGTACATGCCCTTGACCGGAATCGAACCTGGGACCCTTGAGTCCGCAGGCCGATGCTCTATCCACTGAGCCAAACCGGTTAGGGCCCTATCAGATATTTACATGATGATTCATAACAGTAGCAACATTAGTGATGAAGTAGCAACGAAAACAATCTTATGGTTGGGTCACCACATGAGGAACTGAATGTTAGGAGCCAGAAGGACCCTAACCGGTTCCGCTCGGTGGATAGAGCGTCGGCCTGTGGACTGAAGGGTCCCAGGTTCGATCCCGGTCAAGGCCATGTACCTTGGTTGCAGGCACATCCCCGGAAGGAGGCGTGCAGGAGGCAGCTGCCTGATGTTTCTAACTCTCCCTCTCCTCTCTGTAAAAAAATCAATAAAATACACTTTAAAAAAAAATAATAATGAAGAGCCAGAGGTTGAGAACCACTGCGTCAGGTCCATCGAGGCAGCAGAAAGCGGGAGCAGTTCCGGGCCTTGTCCCTACTTGACCTCCACTGCATCCAGAGACACAATTTGCCCCCGACCAAGACCCTCCACCCCCAGCTGGGACCCCGTTTCCAATGCTCACACTGTCAGCCCAGGTCTACCTCTCCCTCAACTGCAAATGGGGACACGTGGGAGGTGCCTTGGGGTGGCGTGGGTCAAGCCTCGCACAGTCACCCGCGCCCAGCATCCCACCTGAAGCTCTGGCCCCCACCCATGCTCTAAAAGTTCCCAATTGGCCCTGACTGGTTTGGCTCAGTGGCTAAAGCGTCAGCCTGTAGACTCAAGGGTTCCAGGTTCCATTCCGGCCAAGGGCATGTACATTGGTTGCGGGCACATCTCCAGTGGGGAGTGTGCAGGAGGCAGCTGATCGATGCTTCTCTCTCATCGATGTTTCTAACTCTCTATCCCTCTCCCTTCCTCTCTGTAAAAACCAATAAAATATATATCTTAAAAATAAAAAATAAAAATAAAAGTTCCCAATTGGCTCCGCCCCCTGGCTGTCATTGGCCCTGACTTGACGTAGTCCTGCCCCCGAGCCCTTTCCAAGGCTGTTATTGGCTCTCCCCCCCCCCACTAGCCCTGCCTCCAAATCCCTGCCGGCCTGTAATCGGCCAGCCCTCACCCTCTGCGCAGCGGCACTCGTAGCCGTCAGGTTGGTCCACGCACTTGGCTCCGTTCCTGCAGGGCGTGCTGGCGCACTCGTCCACATCCAGCTGGCACAGGGCCCCGCTGAAGCCTGAGGCGGGGGGTGAGTGGGGTGAGCAGAGGCCCACACAGGGTCAGAGCAGTCACCCCTCGCCAGTTCTGCCTCGTATGGGTGGGAAGCCCATTTACTTAGTTTTCAATCCATTTCAAATTTTTTCATGACGTGGTTTCTATTGCAATAGTTTTCTGCTAACACGGTCTCATAGGCTCCCATCCTGGAG
The DNA here is from genome assembly GCA_004026665.1 of Murina feae. Classification (NCBI taxonomy): domain Eukaryota; kingdom Metazoa; phylum Chordata; class Mammalia; order Chiroptera; family Vespertilionidae; genus Murina; species Murina feae. The sequence continues at coordinate 4,672 of PVJC01011253.1, forward strand.
CTTCTCCCCCTGCAGGGACCTCCTGTGTCAGGTTCCCTGGTCCTCACCAGAGGGACAGGTGCAGCTGAAGCCATTGACCCTGTCCTTGCAGACCCCGCCGTTGACACACGGGCTGCTCTGACACTCGTCCATATCCACCTCGCAGTAGGTGCCTGTGAAGCCTGGGGGAGAGGGAGGGGGGAGAAGAGGGGAGGGATATTCGGATCGTGGGGTTTCCCTCTGGCCTGAAGGGAGGGCAACGGGGTAGGTACTACCCCTCCCAATCAGTTCCCCTAAGCGTTGGCCTTCCCCCCAGCGCAACCCTACATTCAACTTTTGTCCTCAGGCTGGACCCTTCCCAAGCTGTGTCCCAGCTAGTCCACGCTTCCGAGACTCTATACGGACCTTTGCCTTTAGACCACCCTCTTCCCTCTCCAGTCCACAGACATGCCCTGCCCCCAGCTCCCGGCCCAGGCCCAACATGGCCTTGTGCACACCCCAGCAAGACAGTCTGCAGCCTCCACCTAAACCTCACTCCAGCTCCTGCCCTGACATCGTTCAGACAAGCCCCACAGGGAGTCCTTAGGGCCAGACTCCACTCTGAGCAGATTCTAATGGTTCCATCTGACCACGCCCCCAGCTTCTCACAAGGTTCTACTCGGGCTCCACCTCCACCTCCACCTCATCCCAGACCTCACTTTCTCAGAGTTCCATTGGGAACCCAGTTCCTGACCCAGCCCCTTCCTGCTGGCTTCTCTCGCCCGCGCCCAGCCTCAGGCCTAGCCTCCACCCCGTCCTCCACGCACCTGCCATGCAGATGCAGGTGAACTGGCCTATGCGGTCGAGGCACGTGGCCTGGTTGCGGCAGGGCCCGGAGAGGCACTCGTTGACGTCAGACTCACAGCGCGGGCCCGTGTAGCCGCGGCCACACTGGCACAGGAAGGAACCCTGGGTGTTCACGCACTTGCCCAGGTGCTCACAGGGGTTGGCGCCTGCAGAAACAGGCACAGCCAGGGTGGGTACGGCCCGCGGAGGAGCCGGCCGCCCCCTCCTTCCAACTCAGACAATGACCCCCTCACCAATGGAGCACTCGTCCACGTCCTGGTCACACGCGCCACCGGTGAAGCCGGGCGGACAAGTGCAAATGGCCCGGCCGTTCACCGGGTTTGTGTCGCAGATAGCGTCCTCGTGGCAGGGATTGCTGACACAGGCGTCGTCCAGATGACACAGAAGCCCTGGAAAGGGACAGGCAGAGGTCAAGGGCAGACCCTCCGGCTCTGTCCGAAGGTCCCACAGACCCGCATAGTGTTTTACGTGTTGTTTCTATTAACCTGTAGCATATTCAGTAGCTATTTTTTTCCTAATTGTTTATTATGAAAAAATTTAAACATACAGAGAAGTTGATGTATACACCCACCACCTAGATTCAGCTATTGTAAGGCTGATCTATCCTTTCTCTGAATCATTTGAAATTGAGGTGGAAACACGAAAGGGTCCTACCTCAAGCCTTTGCTTCTGTAGCACCCTCTGCCTGACACGCCCTTCCCTCCATTTCCAAATCCCCCTTCCAAACCCCTTCTCTGACCTTCGCCACTTGCAAAGGCCTCCTCTCTTTCTTGCTTACAGTATATCTCTCTATTTCCGTGGCGTCTGTCCTGCACCATACACAACCCCTCCTCCCAGGCCTCTTCCAGGCTTACCCTTCTCCCCATATCTGGCCTCCAGCATAAGCATTCTAACACTCAAGTCAGATGCCATCCTTGCCCCCGCTCAAGAACCATCCATGGCTCCCTTGCTGCCTTCATGGGAAACAGCCACTCACCAGTCTTGCCCATGGGGCAGGCACAGTAGAAGGAGGCCACGCGGTCATGGCAGGTGGCGCCATGGAAGCACACGGCCGTGGCACAGTCATCGATATTCTGGCTACAGCTCTCACCAGTCCAGCCATTGACGCACACACAGCTGTGGCCACCCAGTGTGTTAAAGCAGGTGCCCCCGTTGTGACAAGCATTGGGCTGCAACTGACACTCATCCACGTCCTCCGTGCAGAACTGGCCTGTGGCACACAGACGCACCCGTCCAGTCACCTGGACTGTGCAACACCCCCCGCCCCAAAGTCTGCCACCCAGCTCCCTCCAGCCCCAGTGCCCACCTGTCCACTCCGGAGGGCACTGGCAATTGTAGGTGTTGACGCCATCTACACATGTCCCCCCATTTAGGCACCGGTTCCCTGGACAGTCATCCACATTGACTTCACAGTTCTGGCCCTCAAACCCTAGCGTGGGAGAAGGAGGCGAGTATTGACGCTGTGGGCTGGCCTGCTGTTTCCACCTCCGCCCCCACTGCTGCCGCCCCCAAGGGCAGCTTCCTCACCAGGAAGGCAGGCACAATCATAGGTGAGATCGCCATTCTGCCTACAGGTGCCTCCGTTACGGCACGGTGAAGGAGCACAGGGCACTGCAGGGGTCTCACACAGCATCCCCATGTAGCCAGCTGGGCACTGGCAGCGGAAAGAGCCAGGTGTGTTGAGGCATGTGCCACCGTGGTGGCAGGGACCTCCCCCCCGGCACTCATCCACGTCACTTCGACAGCTGCGGCCCTGGTAGCCAGGTGGGCAGGAACAGATGTAGCGGCCATCTGGCCCCACTGAGCAGCGGGCCCCATGGGCACAGGGGCTGCTGAGGCAAGGGTCTGGCAGGGAGCAGTCGGGGCCTGCAGGGACCAAAAGAGGGTGCGTTAGGTGGACCACACCCTTACTACCTCGGGGTCCCTTCCAGATAGTCCCTTACCTCTGAACCCACGGGGACAGCGGCAGGAGAACCGGGCAGTGCCTGCTACCACTGAGCTCTGGCAGACACCACGACCAGCACAGGGGCCCGAGTGGCAGGGATCTTCCAGCTGGCAACGCTCACCCACCCAGCCCGGTGGGCACCTGTAGGCAGAGATAGCTCAGTGGAGGGCAGGGGCTACACAGACATACACGCAAAAAAGGCAAGAAACACATGGGCAAACCAATCATAAAATCCATTCACTCACACAACATTCACTAAGTACCTACTATGTTCTTAGCGATTGGAATACAGCAGCAAACACAATAAAAGTGGTCCCACCCTCCTGATGCTCACAGCTAGCTTGGGGGAAGAAAAGATACACAACCCACAAGTTAGTATACAGCATGCGGGCAGGGGGTGGTGGGGGCCATGAAGGGCATGGTATAGTATAGGGTGGTGGCCCTAGGAAAGAAATGTTCACGTCCCAGAACCTGTGGCTGACGTTATTTGGAAAAAGAGTCTTTGCGGATGTAACTAAGTGACATATCAAGATGAGATCATTCGCCCAGCCGGTGTGGCTCAGGGGTTGAGCTTCGGACCTGTAAACCAGGAGGAGGTCACGATTCAATCCCAGGTCAGGGCACATGCCCCGGTTGAGAGCTCGATTCCCAGTGGGGAGCATGCAGGAAGCAACTGATCAATGATTTTCTCTCCTAGTTTGTTTCTATCTCTCCCTCTCCTTTCCTCTCTGAAATAAATAAATAAATATATATATATATTATATATTTTATTGATTTTTATAGAGAGGAAGGGGGAGGATTAAAGTATCAATGAGAGAGAAACATCGATTAGCTGCCTTCTGCATATCCCCCACTGGGGATGTGCCCGAAACCAAGGTACATGCCTTTGACTGGAATCGAACCTGGGACCCTTGAGTCCGCAGGCCGACACTCTATCCACTGAGCCAAACCGGTCAGGGCAAAATATATATATATTTTTATAGTTTTTAAAAAAAGAGATGAGATCATCCTGGATTTTCCGGGTGGGCCTTAAATCCAATGATAATGTGCTTTTAAGAGACAGGCAGAGGGCGATTCGGGAGAAATAAACGCAGACCTCCGCCCTGCAGAGCCAGAGACTGGAGTGGGGTGTCGCACCCACAAGCCAAGGAGAACCCGGAGCTACCAGAAGGCGGCAGAGGAGGGAAGCACCCTCCCCTAAGGCCACTCACTGGAGGAGGGATGGCTGCCAATCTTGGCTTCAGACTTCTGGCCTCCAGAACTGTGAGAGTACATTTCTGTTGGTTTAAACCACACCGTTTTGGGTAATTTGTCACAGCAACCACAGGAAACGGAAACTGAGACACAAAATAAGGGGCACAGAGGCATGGGGGCAGGAGGCAAATGTCTTTTCATGGGCCAGGGAGGCGGCCACGGGCAGTGTGGGGAAGAGTACTCCAGGCAGAGAGAACTAGCCTCAAGACAAGCACCCAGCACACACAGACAGACCCAGGAACATACATAAACACACCAACTCCACACGTTGCCTGGCAAATACTCAGACACCAACCCACAGGCCGGGCCACGGAGAGGGGCAACTTTCACATGGATAGACAGAAGGGCCCACAAAACATCTCCTCCTTTTCTGGGAACTCATGCATCCCTTCTTTCCACTGGTGGGAGCCAGGTAGACACTAATATTGATGCCCTCTTTAGCAGGGGTGGAGGGCGGGGGGGAATGGGGAGTCCTTTAGCCCACAGTCCCCTCCCCAAAAACAAGCTGGACAGAGTGTGAGGGAAATATGAGACCTGGAAAAGGGATGGTCTTAAGACTAGAAATCTCCTGCGTGGTCCGAGGGAGGGGCCTGGAGAGGCTCGAGGACCCAGACCCCACCCCCCGACGCTGCCCACCCTCCCGCTGGTCCCTCCCTCTGGCTCGTTCCAGGCGCTTAGGGCTAAACTCAAGCAGCTGACTCAGTCCTCAGCGTCACCCACAAGATCCCCCCACCCCGGCCCCCAGCGAAACAGGTCGGGACATGGCCGGACAGGGGTGCAGGTGGCGTCCTGCGGGGAGAAACCAGCTCCCAGCCCCCTCCTCAAAGGCCCGCAGGGCCAGGACAGCCGCCACCACTGAGCGCCAGGAGGGGGCGCGCTGCACGGGGCGCCCCGGACTGCGGGTCCCACCGCCAGGCAGGGCGCGGCCCCGCGGCCCTCTCCCGGCGCCCCCGGCGGGTTCCCACGATCTGTGCCCCGCGCCCCTGCCGACCGGTCGGGCCGGTTCCAGCCTCCGCCCGTGCCCCGCCCCACGGCCTGGGTTTCGGGGGAGACGGAGGGGAGAGCTGACTTGGGGCGGGGGGCAGGGGAGGCGAGGACTGGGAGACAGAGACAAGGGCTGAGAATACTTTGGGGGCAAGACTGGAGAGTCCCTGGGGAGGCGTCCCGGAAAGCACACGAGTATGTGGGACGTGTAAGGGGAGTGGGGGGTGCGTGAGGAGTGGGTCCCACGGCCCAGCTCCGGGGACCGAGTCCGCTCCACTCCGGGGAATCCGGGCTCCGGGCGGCCACGCGCGCCGGTGATTCACCTGTCGAGGGGCGGGGCCGCCGCGGGCGCATTCACCTGTCGGCAGGAGTCCAGGCGCGGAGCTCTACTGCGCAGGCGCCCGCCCGCGGCTCCACCTCCAGGTGAGTGGCTTCGGGTTCAGGTCGGGTCCCACTTTTCCCTATTTTCACCTTTGCGGACTCCCAACCCGAAAAGCCCGCTCGGCCAGGCTAAGCACCCCCCACCCGGAGAGGTCAAGTGGTGCCCATTCAAAGTGTGTGTATGACTGCAAAGCCGCTCTCCTGGGTCTAAAGTCACACGTTGTTGACTAAATGAGTAAATCAATTAGTTAATGGCTACTGGATGTCCTCGCTCTTGCTAAGGACAATATTACTAAAGGAACCAAGCATTTCCCCATCATCTTGAGAGGTTCCCCCTTACGGCCCCTACTTCCTGTGTCTCTGCTGTTATTTATAACTAGAGGCCCAGTGCTCGAAATTCATGCAAGGGGCTCGGCCCTCGAAGCCCTGGTTTCATCCTGAAGGTTATTCTGCTGTTTGGTCTCTAGCATATTAGCTCTTTATTATATAGTATAATAACCCCTATTGGCCCTCCTCACTAAAGACAGCCCAGAGAGGACAGCAATGAAGACAAGGAAATCAAGGAGATGAGACCCAAGGTCGGCAGCCACAGCAACGATGGTACCGGTTCCGCTGCAACTTCAATTACCGATGCAGATGCCCAGAAAACCCTAAGCCAAAGATGGCAGAGACAAAAGCAGCGGATCTACTGGCTGAGAGGCTGAGAATTCCTTGCTCCAGAGGCTGGACAGGCGGGGCTGAGGAAATACCGGCTTCTCATCTCTACCCAAAGTGTGACATCGGGTTTAGTCATCCAACAAGAAGAAATGAATATGAAATTCCAGCATTAAGAAATGAACACAAGCCCTGACTGGTTTGGCTCAGTGGATAGAGCATCGGCCTGGGGTCTCAAGGGTCCCAGGTTCGATTCCGGTCAGGGGCATGTGCCGTGGTTTCAGGCACATCCCCAGTGGGGAGTGTGCAGGAGGCAGCTGATGGATGTTTCTCTCTCATTGATGTTTCTGACTCTCTATTCCTCTCTGTAAAAAAATCAATAAAAATATATATTTAAAAAAAAGAAATGAACACAAGGCTTTGGCTGGTTTGCCTCAGTGGATAGAGCGTCGGCCTGTGGACTGAAGGGACCCAGGTTCGATTCCGGTCAAGGGCATGTACCTTGGTTGCGGGCACATCCCCAGTGGGAGGTGTGCAGGAGGCAGCTGATCCATGTTTCTCTCATCGATGTTTCTAACTCTCTATCCCTCTCCCTTCCTCTCTGTAAAATATCAATAAAATATATATTTTTAAAAATGAACATAAGATTGGAGCTGAAGACCTTCAGCGCTGGCTTTTTGCCCCATGACAGATATGCATTTTTTACCTAAACATGTCTCTTTTTTGGTAATGACAAATGCGGGTGTTTTGTTTTTTTTTAAAGGTGGGTTTTTTTTTAAAAGCCTGGTTTTCCTCAATTCACCTATAAAAGTTTTTAAATTGTTTCATATCTGTTCAAGTTGGGATTTTTTAAGATCCTCATTTTTAATTTGTAAATAAAAGTTTACAACTTTTTTTAAAAAGTCAACAAACTGCAAGCACCTGTTAATAAAGCTCTTAAACAATAAAAATAAGCCCTATTTATTGAGCACAAGCAGTATGCTGAGTTCATTGTGTGAAGGATTTATTTAAATCTGGACAATCAACTCAAAAATAAGGAACTGTTATTGCCCCAGTTTGCAGATGCAACAACTGAGGCTCCGTGAGCTCAAAGCTCTTGCACAAGGTAACCCAGAGCCCAGAATTTAAACTGAGCTGTTTGCCTCTGCTCAGTTCTCTCCCCGCCTCTTCCCTACTCCTCCTCTCCCCCGCTCCGGCCGCCCCAGCCCTCTGCCTTTCCCAAACTGTTGGGCTTCTTCCTGGTCACAAACCCCTATTTCACAGATGCAGTCAGGAGGTTCAGAGAGGGGAAATGACTAATCCAAGGTCACACAGCAAGGAAGCGGCAGAGCTGGGCTGTATTACAGGCCTCCAGTGCCTCCATCTTCAACTCTTGAGACAGAGGAGGGTGCAGAAGGTGTACCTCCCAAGCCACTGCTATTGGTCCCTGAAGATTTGTGGATTAAAGTATAACTACCTCCATTAGAGACTTTGCATATGACCTCAGGCAGCTGCGAATTCTGTGAGGGTGGGATTACTGGGCTCAGTTTCCAGAATAGGACGCTGAAATCTAGAGTTAAGTCCCAGCCTTGGCCAGTGTGGCTCAGTTGGTTAAGGACCATCCTGTGTGCCGAAAGGTGTATGGTCGCCAGTACAATTCCTGGTCAGGGCACATGCCCAGGCTGCAGGGTTGATTCCTGGTCCAGGTGCATGTGGGAGGCAACCAACCCACGTATCTGTCTCACGTCAATTTTTTTTCCTCTCTCTCCCTTTCTCTCTAAAATCAATAAGCATATTTAAAGAGAGAGAGAGAGAGAGAGAGAGAGAGAGAGGTGAAATCCCAGCCAGTCTGCAACATGATGTGGGATTTGAAGCCAGGCCAGGCAGACGCCAGAGCTCCTGCTTTTAACCCTGGTGATTCCAGGAGAATCAAGAAGTTGCCCAAGCCACACATGCAGGACGCAGTAGAGGCATTCATGGTGGACACAGAAGCAGGGGGGGCAAGACAGACTGCCTCCCCACACAGGGCCCACGAATGGCTCTGAGCCAGGCACTCACAGGCAGGCAGCCTCCCGGGAGGACAGCTGGGTGCAGCGACCTCCATTTGAACACGGGCTTCCGTCCAGGCAAGGGGGAGCTGTGCGGGGTGAAGAGAGGTGGGCAGGTCAGCCAGGTGCCCAGGAAGCCCAGCTCAGAGTGACAGACCCCTCCTTCCCTCTTCCAGGCAACAGCTGCACAGAGCTGGGGGTGTCTCTGAGGGTGCAGGGAGCCCCTCCATCTAAGGTTCCCACGGCTCCCCACCCTGGCCCCAGCTGTTGGGGCCGCAGCTGTCCCTGCCAGCTTGAGCCCTGGGAACCGCAAGGCAGGGGCAGACAAGAGGAGGTGCTGACTTGTGCCAGATGTGGGGGCTCAGGAAGTGGCCAAAATGGGGGGGATGGGTGGGGGGGTGCAGAGGCAGGAAGTGAGGGTGCCCAGCGTTAAAGGGGGGGTCTGAGACTGTGTGCCCAGATCCTGGGGTAATGCAAGGGGCAGCGGCAGGGAGTCCTGGGCCATGGCTCTCACTCTCTTCCCGTGATGTTGGGCATCTTCTCCAGCTGTGCAGCCCTGTGCAGTGCTCTGGGGAGAGAGGCCAGGGCATGTACCCCAGGCGTAGCCAGCATTGGGTGTTGCAGGGTGTGTGTTGAAGGGAGGGGCAGCTGGTCCCAGACATGTACTGCCCTGTCCAGCATCCCCAACCCTGAGGGCTGTGTCCCTCTGGGGTGTGGCACAGTCTAACTGTCCTGCCAGACGGGTCTTTGGCATGGCTGGGTGTGAGCGAGTGGAGAATTGTGTGTCCTGGCAGGTGTGGAGCCACTGTGTTCATGTGTGTGTCACAGAGAGAGAGAAAGATGGAGGGAGATAGAGAAAGACAGAGGCAGATATAAAAAAGGAAACGAGAAGCAGGCAGCACAGAGAGAGGAGACAGAGAAGTATAGAGACAGAGAGAGAGAAGGAGACACCGTAGAGACAGGAATTCAGCGAGACACGAGCGCGGGCCACTATGGTATATGTCTCCTGAGGAAGGGGACAAGCAGGGACAGGACGCTATCACCCCGAGAGGGGCCGACGGGGGTTCGAGAACTCACTCTGGGGGCCATGAGACCCAGCCTGAGGGCCTCTCTCAGCGGTGGGATCTGTGAGCCACACATGTGTACGTGATGTGCCTGGGTGTACCGATGTGTGCCCTATGTGTGCAGGCTGGGTCTGTTGAGTATCTGGGTGTCTGTGTGTACGTGTGGCTGTGCATAGGTTGGATGCGCCCATCTGCACAGGTAGGCTGGGCATGTCCTTGGATCTGTGTCTGTATGTGTCTGAGTGTGTGAAGACAGCATGTGCAAGGCCTTGGGCCGGTGTGCACATTTGTGTGAACCCGTGTGATTACATGCGCACATCAGTGTGTGAGCCGTGTGTGCCTGGGTGCGTCTTGTGTGAGCTGGGGGGATGGGGGTGTCTGGGGGTGTACTCTGTGTGTGCACAGCTACCTCTCAATGTGTGTGACCCAGGGCTGTGTGTGCCTGCGAGTGTGTGGCACACAGGCCATGTGGGTGCCCCGCTGGCCTGGCGGGGGCGGCAGCTCCTGCCCGGTCCTGCGTGGTGCGGGCGGGGGCAGGACGGGGGTGGGGGTGGTGCGTGGGCTTGGAAGGCGCTCATGCACTTCCCCTCCCAGCACCCAGCCGCGCAGAGGCGCCCCAGGACCCTCAGCCAGGGCTGCTGGGCCCGCGTCCCTCCTCCGCCCGCCAGGCCGCCCTTGGGGGGGGGCAGGATGCGCCCCCACAGCCCCCGCTCGGCCCCGCCGCCCACCCCGCTTTGTCTGGCAAATAAAGCGCGAGGCCGGCCGGGGGGAGGGGGTGTCTAGACGCCGCGGCCATTGTCCCAAGCGAGGGAGGGGAAAATGTGGAGGGGGAGGGGCGGGGGGCCCCGGCTGCTGGGGAGGGGCTGGGGCTGCGCGGTCCGGGCGCTGAAGTCGAAGAGGAGCACGTGGGCGCGCGCCCCCCGCTCCGCCCGCTCTCCCTTCCCGGGGCGGGGGCCGCGGCTCGGGCGGCTGGGGAGGGAGCGGGGCCGGGGCCGGGGAAGGGGCGCGGGGGCCGCAGCGACTCCGGCTCCGCGGCCGCTCCGGCTCCGGGTGTTGCCGCGCGCCGGCCTGGGAAGTTTCCTCCGAGTGCGGAGCTGCGAGAACTTGGCGCCCCCTCCCCGCCCTCCGACCCCCGCCCGCGGGGCTGCGAGCTGGGGGTGGGGGCGGGGTGGGGCTTTTGTACGGGGGGTCCCCGAGCCCTGGGGGCCCTTGAGCTCCAGCCGTGACCTTCCCAGGGCTCCGGATGAGCGTGGGTGGAGAGGGAGCCCCAGATTCTGGGTACCCCCCCCCAATTCTGAGTCCCTGGTCCCCGCATCTCGAGCTCCCAGTCCCGGGCTTCGGGGTCTCTATATCCCCAGCCCTGGTTGCTCCTGGGTCCCTGGGCCTTGGGCCTCGGGGGTTCCCCACCCCCCAATTCCGAGTGCCTGTCCCCCGGGGCTGGCACGCAGTGCGGGCTCCAGCGCCCCTGCCCCCGCTCTGGTCCTTGGCTCCCAGGGTCCCCCACCAGCACCAGACTTGGGGGTCCTTGCACCCCGCTCTCCTCCCCTCCTCCCCCCACTCGTTCCACCCTCAGGTCCCGGCCCCTCACCTGCAGCCCCGGGTCCCGCTAGCAGCAGCAATAGGAGCGGCGCCCGCACGGACGGCAGCGGCGACAGGAGGCCGCGGCGGCGGACCCGGGTCCCCGGCCCCATGGCGGCCCGCCGCGACCCTCCCTCCCGCCTCCTCCCTCCTTCCCTCGGCTCCGGGCGCGTCCCGGGCCAGCCTCAGCGCCGCCAACTTCGCCGAAGTGAGGCTGTCGGGCCGCCCCGCCCCCAGCGCCGGCGGCTCGCTCCGCCCCGGGGCCAGCCCCGCGCTCCCCGCCCCTCGCCCGGCCTCCCGGGGTCCCTGCCCACCCTCCGCCCGTGCGCACAGCGTGGGACCCGCGGACCCTCCGGGCGATGCCGCACCAGCCGACTCGCAGGGGCAGGCACACCCAGTCGTGATTATCTCCGCTCCCAACATACGCGGAGCCAGAGACACACAGACCCCCCCAGACACCCCGAGACTGAGACCAGCAGGTCCCAGGAGGCTCAGGAGCACACAGCCGCCTGTGCACAAATGCACACACATGCACCGAACTTCACGGCGACTTTCAATCTCAGACACTGGAAAACCTGAAACTCAGGCCCAGCCAAGCCTTGAGCCTGGGGCCGTTTGCAGCCTCAGACCTCAGACACAGCTGAGGGGAGTCTCCTGAATAACGGCAAAGACGCCCAGACACACGCCCAACACCCCTTCCTCTTCACAGCCCTGTGTGAACCCCAGAGGCGACTCCAGTCCCACCCTGTACCCCACACAGCTCTGCCACTCAATTCGATCAACTGACTTTTCCAAAATGTCTCTATGGTGAGAAAGGGGACCCCTGAAAGGCCACCCACCCAGCCCTGGAGGAGCTGTCATTCTGCGGAATGCACCCAGCCCGGTGGCCTCAGGGCTGGGACAGGGGAAGCAGCAGGGTCTGGGGAGGCCTCAAAGAGGGGCTGGTGAGCGCTCATGAAGCTCCTGCTCTCTGTCTGGCTTTGTTCCAGAGGCCGGTGCACCTTTCCTCTTCCAGAGGACTTCCCCGAGAAGGGTCCGATGGGGCTCAGCCTGCATGAACTGAAGGAATGACATCCCAGCAGAGGGACAGTCCTACATGCGGAGAAGGGGGCAGAGCCCTGAAGGAGAATGGGCAGGCCAGGGGTGGGGCTGGCCCTGAGGAGGAGAAAGAGGTCAGTCAGGCTGGCCACCTGCTCTCTGGCTTGGTGAGGAGGCTGCAGGGAGGAGAAATGGACTGAGGGTGAGGTGCTCAACCTGAGGGGCTTGAGGACCACGCGAAGGGCAGCTGAGCAGCGGGGCTGGGCATACAGGGGTCCTGACATCGGCACCTCCGAGATCTTTGGGCAATTTTAAGACTTTTTCTTTTCTTTTTAAATTAGTTTGAGAGAGAGAGAGAAAGGAAGGGAGAGGGAGAGAGAGAGGGAGAGGGAGAGGGAGAGGGAGAGGGAGAGGGAGAGGGAGAGAGAGAGAGAGAGAGAGAGAGAGAGAGAGAGAGAGAGAGATGAGAGAGAAACATTCACCAGCCACCTCCTGCACATCCCCTACTGGGGATCAAGCCCACAACCTGGGCATGTGTCCAGAATCAAACCGGTGACCGCTTGGTGCATGGGGCCATATTCATAGCACTTGAGCCAGGGCTAAAATTTCTTCTTGTAAAATACTTTTAAATGCACAGTCATACAGTTTCCATATGCCCTTGGCCCACAGTTGCCCACACGTTGCCACATTTGCTTTATAATTGCATAGATACTCCCTAAGAACAGGGGCGCTCTCTCATCCAAACACGGCATGGCCTCCCCCTCAGCCCATGGCCAAAGTGTTCTGTTGCCCCAACAATAGCTCTGCAGCACGTTTACTTTGCTGGTCCGGGATCTAATGTTGCATTTCATTGTTATGTTTCTTTTTCTTTTCTTTTTCTTTTTACTGATTTTAGAGAGGAAGGGAGAGGAAAGGAGAGAAACATCAATGAAGAGAATCACGGATGGGCTGCCCCCCTGCACGCCTCCTTCTGGGGACCTGCAACCCAGACACATGCAGGAATCCAATAGTGACCTGCTGGTTCGTAGGTCAGCATTCAACCAGGGCCACACTGACCGGGTTGCTTCTTGTTGTCCTTTCGCCTGAACTGGTTCCTCAGCCGTTCTGTGTCTTTCCCAGCGTGGACATTTGTGGAGAGTCGAGGTCGGTTGTTTCACAGGTTCCCCTTGACCAGGTCAGGTTGCGCGTCTGGCAGCAGCAGGCTGGTCCTCCCCAGAGCATCGGTGCCTCGTACCAGGAGGCCCCTGACATGAGTTCCCAGCATCGCTGGTGTTAAACTCTGATCACTTGAGTGAAGTTGGCCAAATTTCCTTATTGTAAAAGTACCATTTTCCTCCTATCCCCCTCCCCCACAATACATACACGTAATATTGGATGGGGAGACACTTGGAGACTGTGTGACTGTCCTGGTGCCCCTCAAACTCTCATTCACTGTTTTTGGCAGTTGTGAATAATTTCCTCTGGTGATTTTTTTAATTGAAGCAAAATTTGCATAACATAAAACTAACCACTTATTTTATTTTTTTCAAATATATCTTTATTAAGTTCAGAGAGGAAGGAAGAGAGAGAGAGACAGAGAGAGAGAAACATTAATGATGAGAGAATCATTAATTGGCTGCCTCCTGCACGCCCCCTACTGGGGATGATGCCCACAACCTGGGCATGTGCCCTGATTGGGAACTGAACCGTGACCTCCTGGTGAACCAGGCCAGTCAACACGAGTTTCCTTATTAAAGTGTATAGTTCAGTGGCATTTCGTGCAACCATCACCTCTATCTTGTTCCAAAACGTTTCCATCTCCCCTGAAGGAGACGCCATGTCTCTTGGCAGTTGCTCCCCATTCCTCCTCCCCCAGCCCCTGACAACCACTCATCTGCCTTGTGTCCCCATGGAGTTGCCTGTTCTGGACATTTCATGTAATGGAATCATAAGCCTTGGTGCCTGGCTTCTTTCACTCGGCATAATGTGTTCAAGGTTCCTTCACACTGTAGTGTGTGCAGTGCCTCAGTCCCTCTTCTGGCTGAGAAATATTACACTAAATGGCTACCCCACATACTGCTTATTCATTCGCCCACGAATACCTTGGATGGTTTTTAAATACAGGAAGAGGAAGATGTGAAGAAGGCAGAGAAGTGCATTCGACAGAAAGGAGAAGCATGAAAAGCCAAGGGTGAGAGTTGAATGACTAACCCGAGCCTGGCATCGGAGATGACCCACAACCCCATTATATGAGGGGGGGTACATGCCCATCGGATGGTGACTTGCTGGAGGCTTATGGAGGAAGCTCTGAGGTTGGAACCCAAGTCTGAGTGACTCGAGGCCACATGGAAAGTGAGGAATTGGGAAGAGAAAAAGACTAGCGCTACACAAGAAAGGGCACAGTATGACTCACAAGGAGTGTGCTGAGTCAACAGGCCCATGGGCCAGGCCCAGCTTGAGTCCTCCCCATGCCTATCACCCCAGGAGAAAACCCAAGTCCCCCACCTTGGGGATGGGGGCCAGACCTTCTGTGGCCCATCCTGCCCCCCGTCCACCCGCCACTTATCATCAGACTGAGGCAAACTTCACCCTCACCCAGCAGGACTTGTTCTCTCCTGGCCTTTGCCTCTGCCTGGGATCCCAGTTGGACAGGGACCGATGTGCTTCCTTCCTAAGCAGGATCTCACAGGAAATGTGTTCTCTTTGAAAGCGCATTTTCTTCTGATTACATAAGGCATGCTCTACTATTTCCCACACATGCCACCCCTTTGCCTATTCGGGTACCTCTTTTTAGCATGAATCCCCTCCCCTCATTCATGTACCTGGTGAACTCCTGTTCATTTTTTTTTTTTTAATTTTTAAAAAATATATACTTTATTGATTTTTTACAGAGAGGACGGGAGAGGGATTGAGGGGTAGAAATACGGATGAGAGAGAAACATCGATCAGCTGCCTCCTGCACACTCCCTACTGGGGATGTGCCCGCAGCCAAGGTACATGCCCTTGACCGGAATCGAACCCGGGACCCTTCAGTCCGCAGGCCGACGCTCCATCCACTGACCCAAACCAGTTAGGGCTCCTGTTCATTCTTCAAGGTTCAAGCTCTAGGAATCCCTCCTCCCCACCCCTCTGCCCCCTGCCCTCAGAGCCAGCTCCTCTGCCACTCTGGGCTTTACCTGTGCCCTCCTGCCCTCCAGCTCAGTCTTGCCTACAAGGGGATGGTGGCATCTGTGCCGGCTCTTTCCCCTTCCTAGACTGGGAGCTCCCCAGGGGCCGGACATCATCCAACGTGGGGTGGGCACGGAAGGGGTGAGATGGGAGGTTTTGTTGACTCAGGAAGTGGCTGAAGTAGTGGAGATGCCCAGCCCAGAAAGGCCACACGGGGGCCTAGCCCACTCTCTTCGGTACCATTTTGGGGGCCTGGGGTCCAGAAAAGTATCTGGGGCAAAGGCAGAGGCTTTAAGAGAGGGACTAACTCCTCCCCTGATCCACTGAGAAAGGGTTCTCTGCTGGAATGAATACCCTGTGAAATGCTGAGCTCCCCGTCTCAAGGATCAAGCCATGGACGGGACACACACTTTACTAGGCAGGAAGTCCAGAGTCTACCACTCTGCTGATCCAGTAGCCCCTGGTCTGTGGCAGACAGAGAGGAAATGGAGCAGTAGTGATGAAAACACAGGCTAAGGATGGCATGAGGAAGGTGGGGCCAAAAGGAAGGCACACCGACCGAGCTCCTACTGTGCCAATCCCTTTCTGAAGCCCCCATGTCTTCAAAGGAACTCACTCAGCAAGGAGAAAGTGGGGTCCTGGCTTCAGGGTCCTTCTGCTGTCCTCCAGCCACATGGCAGGACCAGCCCCAAGGGGTCCTGATCCCCCGGGGACAGGACAGTTGGAGAGACCTTTCCCACGGCCTTGCAGGGGGCAGCCATGCAGTTCTCAAATAGTGGGGGTAGGGGATGCTTGAACCCTCCCCCTGGCCCTGCTGGCTGCCTTGTCTGGGTACTGCATTTCTCTTTAATGAGTCAGTCCCCAGGGATTGGGGACCTGGGGCCAGAGCAATGCACAGCTGCTGGGCTCAGGCCTGCTGACCAGGAACCTGAGAACATGCCCTGTGCTTCTCTGCTGAGACCACGGTCCCGCCCTCCGCATGGAAGCTAAGCTGGAGCCAGGCCTTGCTGCCCAGCACTTGTGAGGGTGGGTCCTTGGCAAGAGTGGGATGGCTGGACCCCAGGGGATGTGGGCTGCAGACCCAGCCAGGTGTCCTGGCCACTGCCTTCCTCTCATGCTCAAACCCTCCAAGGCTCCCCACTGCCCAGAGCGACGTCCTTCCCACCTTCCCAGCTTCACTTCCCTGTCTCCCAGCCTTTCTCCTCTTTGCATAGGCTGTGCCCACTGCACACGCTCCCTTCTCATACCCAGAAGATTCCTTTGAACTGGCAGTTCACTCTGACCCTCCAGCTCTTCTTCCTTCAGTTATTCAACAAACATTGACTGAGTTCCTGCTTGGTGCGAGGCCCAATTTTACTAATAGTAGAAGGCCTGGTGCACAAAGTTGTGCATGGGTGGGGTCAACCACCCCCCGCCCAATAGGGGCCCAGAGATCGGGCTGGGCTGGCCAGGTGTGTGTGGGGGGGGGGGGGCCTGCGGGCGGTTGGCCAGCAGGCCCTGCACCCTGGCCGAACTCCGGTGGAGGGGACAATTTCCACATTAACCTTTTATTATATTGTCATATAGGATATAGGTAGAGAGCACCAACACAGAGCAAGCTTCTTCTACAAGAAACAAGACTGCAAACAGCCAGGCTGGTGTGCTCAGTGGTTGAGTGTTGACCTATGAACCAGGAGGTCAGGGTCAGGGTCAGGGCACATGCTCGGATTGCAGGGCATTGCAGGCTCGATTGTCAGTGGGGGGCGTGCCGGAGGCAGCCGATCAATGATTCTCTCCCATCACTGATATTTCCATGCCTCTCTCCCTCTCCCTTCCTATCTCTGAAATCAATAAAAACATTTTAAAAAAAGAAAAAAGACTGCAAACAAAAACCATGAGGGAGGAAGAGATTTCGGTGCTGGGGAGGAGAGGTCTGTCCTTGCTGATGAGTGAGCATCAGAACTGAGACCTGAAGGAGTAAAAGCCAGCGAGGTAAACAGCTACAGCAGTGGTTCTCACCCTTCTGGCCCTTTCAATACAGGTCCTCATGTTGTGACCCAACCATAACATTATTTTCGTTGCTACTTCATCACCGTCATGTTGCTACCGTTATGAATCGTAATGTAAGTATCTGATGTGCAGGATGGTCTTAGGCGACCCCTGGGAAAGGGTCGTTCGACCGCCAAAGGGGCTGCAATCCACAGGTTGAGAACCGCTGAGCTAAAGGAAGGGTGTTCCAGGCAGAGCGAACAGCATTGCAACAGCCAGATGAGGAAGGGCGAGGGGGATGAGAGGAAGATGGAGGAGGCCAGGGTGCTGGGTGGGAGGCCAAGGCTGGGCAAGTCCCAAGGGGCTGAAAGGTCTGAAATCCTTTCCCAAGCACGGTGGATGCCCCTGGAGGGTTTAGAGCGAGCTCATCTGGGGGTTGGAGAAATCGCCCTGGAAGCCCTGCCCTCTCTCCTCCCCGGGGCCTTCCTGCAGCTACACAGCTACCCACCGTCTCCTCGGGCTCCCGGGATCTCTTCCACCTCAGCTCCCACTCTGCCAGGTGGTCCTGCCTGGCTCCCACATGAGGTTCTGAGCTCTGTGGGCATCTGTCTTACTCACTGATGAATTTCCAATATCTAGCATTGAGCCAGGTACACAGCCGGTGAAGAAACATGTCAGTTGACAAAGGAATGTGCTCCGTACATCTTGGAGCAAAGCAGGACCCAGGGGCTGGAACCCTAACACACCCAGCACCAGCTTAGACATGTCCCTCTCTGGGCACAGACACATGCGGCCCCCGTTAGATCAGGACCAAGTCAGAAGAAGGGCTGGAAGCCTGGGTGGCTTCCTGGAGGAGGAGGGGATGTGAGAGCTGCATGTGGAAGAAAGGAGAGCTAGAAGAAGGGAAGTCACTCCCGTTGGAGCACCTACTGGCTCTGTAGCTCTGGGCACGAAAAGAGGGCAGGGCACTCCCCACCCCTTCTGCGGGCTGTGATCTCCTTGCCTTAAGACCCTCCGTTGGGTGTGACATCCAGCGGGTGTCTTGGCCTCATGGGCCCTGGGCTCGGACCACTCCAACCTTCCATGGCCATGGCCTCCCTCCCTCAGGACCTCGCCTCCTCCTGCTCATCTCTGCACCATGCGGGTCTGCCGTCCTCAAGGACAGGGTCTGTCCTTGCCTCCCTGGCTCCTAAACTTCACTTCTTTCCTGCAGGTGTGTCACTTGTCCCCCCTTTCCTCCTGCTTCAGAGAAGGGGAGCACCTTCTCATACCCCCTCCACCCCCAGGACTTTTCATTCCCTCCTCCCTTGGCCATAGGTTGAGGTTTCTTCTGTGAAAAAGTAAAATTCACAGCGAATACTCATCTCACATCCCCCATCCAGCCTCCAAGCTCCCGTCTCTGTCCCGTAGGGAGATTGGAGATGGTTTTGGCTCTCGCCCCATTGGTTGCCCCAAGCCCTGCCAGGCATACAATGGTCCCTGTAGCAAATCCGACTCAACCCACCCTATTTGAATGTGCCAATTGTTTCCTCCAGGCTCCCCACGGGGGGTCCCCACGCTTCTCTCCCTGTCCCTCCCGCTTAACTGCACTCAGAGCATCCCTGTCCTGTCCTCAGCTCCCACGCCAGGGTGTCCTGCCCCACATGCACATGGCTCGGTCCCCTCCGCGCCTCCGCACACCAGGAGCCTGCCCTTCCTCCCTGACTCCCCTCCGCCCCCGCGGCCCCTCTCCTCTGCCCGCCCCGTAGAGGTTGGGGCCCCGGGCTCGGACCGCAGTCTCGTTCTCCACTCTGTTCTGGGGAGACTCCATCCTCCCCCCCCCGCAGCGTCAGTGCGGTCTTTTCCGCCGCACTCTCTTCGTCTTTAACCCGTTAGATGCGCCCAGGTCCCTGCCCCAGGGGTCCAGCGCCCGACTGATGTTTTAGGCACACAGATCTGTCCGGGACCCTTTCCTGCTTGCCCTCGTCGCGCTGGGGACCAATTGCATGTCTTCCCGTCCCCAAACTTTCCCCATGGACGGCCTCACGGACATGCTAAGTCATCAGGGCACCGGGACAACCTTGCAGGGTCAGCTCCGAAGCCACCTCCTTCAGGCAGCCTTCCCTCCCGTCCTCCGGGGTAAGTGCCCTCCCCAGGTCCTCAGCAGCGGGGCCTCGCCACCCCACCCTGGTGCGGGGCCGGCGGCTGGGAGCTGGCGGCAGACGCGGGTGAGTGAGTGAAAGTAGGAACGAGTGAAAGGTGGAAGGTGGTCTGGGCCCAGAGCTCCGAGCTGGGAGAGGGAGAGGCCGAGCGTGGGGGGCCAAGGCCCCACCGCCGCCCTCCGAGCCCCTCGCGCCCCGGCTCCCACCGAGCCTCTTGGCAGAAGCCGCGCCGGGACTGGCTGAGGCTGGGAGGCGGGCGCCGGCCGAGCCGCGAGTCGCTATTGGCTCGTTGTCCAGGGCGCGGCCCAATCCGCGCGGGCGTTTCCTCCCTCCGCCCCTGCCTTCCCCCCCCCCCCCCGCGGCCGCGGAGGCCGAAGGCTGCGCCTCCTCGTTACCCTGGCAACCGTCAGCGGACCCTGTTGCTCCGGCAACCGTCGGAGGCCTCCAGTCAGCCTTCGCTGGGGCCCCTCCGGTCACCCAGACAACTGCTACCCGTTCGGCTCCACCATCAGCCCTTCCCCCGTCACTCTGGCAACTGTCGCCAGACCCACCGCCCCCTTGACACAGTCCGGCTCCTGCTGCAAGCCTCCTCGCGCGGACCTCCGCCCCGGGTTCCTCCGTTCATCTCGGGGCCCCTAGGGGGCGTTGCTCCCGCCCGGCCGGGGGTCCCAGTTCCGGGCTCTGCCTCGTGCAGGGCCCGCGAGCCCTGCGCGCACTCTTGCGTGGGACTGTTCAGCTTTTCAAAATGCAAGCCATGTCCTTCCCTGCTGAAGCCCCCAGCCGCACTCTCCTTGAGGATCAAGTCCAAACTCGTGGGTCTGGCTGCCGCCTCCCTTGCTCTGCCCCAGCAGGCATTCATCTCCTCCTGTTACTCCAGTAGCCGGAGCTTATTCCAGCCTCCCATCGCGGGACTTAAGGCTCCCCACTCCCGAAAAAAAGTGCGCCCCATGGCGAGGGGAGCCTTTCCTGAGCCCCATCTCACACTCACTAGCTCTGTTAACTCCAGAATGAGGCATGTTGTTGTTCACACTCTTCCCCCTGGAGAACAGTGCCTGACATATTATGAATGAAAGTGTGAGGCAGCTAGACAGACATGAGCAGAGCAAGGACGATGGGCCAGGTACAGAAGGTCACTAGGGCAGGAGGCCCTGGGTGCCTCGCAAAGGACAGGTGCATGGTGGGACCTCCTCCCAGGGTGACCTTTCTTCCCCTAGCATATTGCTGGTCTTGCGGTTTGGGCTTGGACTCCCTGACCTTTCCCCTCTAGAGCCCTCAGTTGTATTTCAGCTCCAGGCCCAGAAAAGCAGCCAAACCAGACAAGGAACACCACAGCGGACACCAGGACCAGCTGCATTGAATAATGCCCCCTGCCCTGGCTCCGATCAATCAATCAGTGGAGACCGGGACCCTGGGAGGACACACCTGGACAGCCAGTGAATGTTCCATTGAGATCTTCCCCTGGGACCGCTCTGAAAATCTCCACCCTTAAAACCCTTAGGCCAGAGGACCCAGTGTGCTCTCCCTCCCAGGGCCATGCCTGTATCTTTCCCTTTCCCTTCTCCCTCCTCCTCCTCTAGCAGGGTCACCTTTATCTTCCTCACTTCTAAGGTCCCCAAGGACCCTTCTGTAACTGGAACCCAAGTTCAGTGCCTGCCACCACAGATCCGAGATTCATTAGGCAGATGCTGGTGAAAAAGGAAAGGGGTTTATTCAAGTGCCATTCACCCGAGGAGATGGGGAAGCCTTGTCACAAAGCCAGTCTCAACATCTCAGTGCAGACAGAGGTTTTTATGAGGAGGAAGAGGCAAAGCAGAACAAAAAAATCAAAGGAAGGGGGTTGAAAAGACCTCTACCTGCAGGCCAGTACACTCCATTCCAATAAGGGCCTCAAAAATGGCCAGTGATGGTCCAGTGCAGTGGTCACCAACTGGTGGTCTGCTGGTCTAGTGTGTCATCCTGGTCTTGGTCATCCTGGTTCTTCTTCATCCTGGTTCTGTTTCAAGGTCAGCAAATCTTCTGGAACTGGGATGACCAAACATTGGAGTCTATGTCTTCTGAAGTTCATTCCTAGGATTCTTATACAAACATGCTATTTATTTATAAGCTACATATTAGTCAGAGTTGAATTTACAGAAACAACATCAAAAGAATCGTGGGTGGGCTCTGCCTGGTTTGGCTCGGTGGGTAGAGCGTCAGTTCACAGACGGAAGGGTCCCAGTTTCAATGCTGGTCAAGGGCATGTACCTTGGTTGCAGGCAGGCAACCAATGGATGTGTCTCTCTTACATTGATGTTTCTCTCTCTGTCTCTCCCACTTCCTCTCTCTCTAAAAATCAATGGAAAAATACCCTCTGGTGAGGTTTAACAAAAAAAAAAAGGAGAAAAAAAAAGAATAGTGAGTGGGTTATAATTTTCCACTGTTATAATTCTCCACTGTCAATTTTTCTTCCATTTCCATGAAAGTTAGGGGGTTATAGACAAAATTTTTCAAGTAGGGAGAAATATATACCATATTTTTCAGCGTATAAGATGACTTTTTAACCCAGGAAAATCTTCTCAAAAGTTGGGGGTTGTCTTATATGCCCAGTCGTCATATACACCGGAAAATACAGGTAAATGCTTTAATATTACTTATCAAGGTACAATTTACCAAATTGTTCTAAGAAAACAAACAAGTTTTTTTTAATGAGCAATATTTTGAACAAAGTAATAAGAATAATTATCTTCCATTTATTTAGGCCCATAATTATTTTTGTTCATGCTGATTATTTGCCAGTATTTTTATGAACCCCGTTATTCCTTAGAGCTCTATAAGTTTTTATCTGTTTTAAAAGGTATGATATGAAAATTCATTCTCTGAAATTTATTTATTTAAATATGTTTTTATTGATTTTAGAAAGAGACAAAGGAAGGGCGGGGGAGAGAGAGAAGCGATGTGAAACAGAAACGTTGATTGGTTGCCTCCCATATGCACCCTCACCAGGGATTGAACCCAAAACCTGGATAGGTGCCTGGACCAGGAATTGAACCAGCAACGCTTTGGTGCATGGGATGAACCACACCAGCCAGGGCCCGAAATTAATATTTTAGAATAAATCAGAAAATGTAGCATTTTTGCAAATGCATCAGAGTAAAACAATGTTGCTAAATGACACAAAAAAATATTTAAAATAACATGGTTACAGATCTGATTATAATGCAGTTTGCTTATTTTGTAACAACACTTCAAGATAACACTCAGAATTACAAATGAAAATATATAAGACTAAGAAATTAATTAATTTGTCCCCACTGTCAACTGTACCTGGGGTTCCTGGGGTTCCAATTGGTTTTGAAAAATCAAAGGAAGCTTCCTGGGCTTTCCATTTGTCATGAAAATTACCATCCACTTTACTGTCTACCTGTGTGCTTTCCTTCCTTCCTTCCTTCCTTCCTTCTTCTTTTTTTTTTTTTTTGGTTAATCCTCATTTGAGGATATTTTTCCATTGATTTTAAGAGACAGAGAGAGAGAGAGACATCAATTGGTTGCCCTCCTCACTTGCCCCACCAGGGTTGGGGATCGAGCATGCAACTGGCATACATGTCCTTGTCTAGAATCAAACACAGGACACTTCCGTCCACACTATCCATTGAGCCAAACCGGCTAGAGCATCTACCTTACTTCCTTTTTTCCATTTCCATTTCCTTCTTGAGTATTTCTCCTCCAATGTCTTCCCCACCCCTATGATATGTATGTCCCTTTCTTTTCTCTTTCTCACCTTTTTTACTTCCTTCATTCCTTCTCTCTTTGCTTCTTCCCTCTATACCATTCTAGACCCTCTGCAATGCGCACAAACCTTCTGCAACTCACATGAACCTTTGTGACTTTCCTAATTCCTCTGTTTATTTTTTCTTAACTTATTCAGAAATAACCAATTTTAGAACAATCTACTTTCAAGTCTGTATTACCGAAACCAGGTAGTTTCCTTTAGACTTAATTAGAATTCCCAAATCTTAGAAACCTTAATTTTTAGTGACAACTAAAAGCAAGCAATTAGTATTCTTAAGACTGGCAGATTTATGAACACACTTTATAACGTTCAGAAGCAGGCTTTTTTTCCCCACTGGAAAATACACTTACATTTTTAAGAGGCATAACAGAGATAACATAACCTTGATCACTGTTAGGAAGCTGCAGAAAAAGCAGGGGGTTGGGAGAGGTGGCCGGTGGCAGGCCCCACAGCTTGTTGGCCTGTTCCTGTGGCTGCAGCCGCTCCACGGCTTCCGGAGATGAATTTAAAAGGACTGTTTTCCCCACTTTATATTGAGGTAGGGTACTGGACCCTGATGCTTCCACAGCCTGCACAGGGTTTGGGGGTGATATTAATTGCTCGCAGGACCACCGTACCGCCTGGGCCTCCAGGAGAAGTATTTAGAGTGTTTAAAATTTTATTTCATCACATGTTTTCTTTTATTCTCTGGGAGGGGATTGAGACCTTCCTTCTCCCTTTGGATCATCAATTTATTTATTTTTTAAAATATATTTTTATTGATTTCAGAGAGGAAGAGAGAGAAATAGAAACATCAGTGATGAGAGAGAATCATTGACTGGCTGCTTCCTGAATGCCCCCACTGGGGATCGAGCACAGCCCAGGCATGTGCCCTGACTGGGAATCGAACCCTGACCTCCTGTTTCATAGGCGGATGCTCAACCACTGAACCATGCCAGCAGGACTGAATTGTCAATTTAGATCTGAGTAGAATTCTTACGATGTAGCAATAGGAAAGCTTGCACCTAAGAGATCTTATCCTATTTACCAGATCTTTGGCAAAACAACTCCAATTGCAAAATAGTAATAACATTAGACAAACAGAAAGGAGCAAGCAACTATATAGCAATGCGATTCCTATGCAAATTTCTCTAAGCAACAATATTCCAAATTAAAAACATCCGTTAAGCCCAGCTGGCGTGGCTCTGTGTTTGAGCAACAGCCTATGAACCAGGAGGTCACAGTTCGATTCCCGGCCAGAGCGCATGCCCAGGTTGTGAGCTCAATCCACTGTAGCTGATGGGTGGTTCTCTCTCACCATAGATGTGTTCTCTCCCTCTCTCTCTCTCTCTCTCTCTCTCTCTCTCTCCCCCCACCCATCTCCTGCCCTCCTTCCCTCTGTCCCTTCCTCTCTGACATCAATAAAACATATTTTTTAAAAACTTTAAAAAATACCCCGACTGGTTTGGCTCAGTTCGCGTCGTGGGCCTGTGGACTGAAAGGTCCCGGGTTCGATTCCAGTCAACGGCATGTACCTTGGTTGCGGGCACATCCCCAGTGGGGAGTGTGCAGGAGGCAGCTGATGGATGTTTCTCTATCATCAATGTTTCTGCCTCTATCCCTCTCTGTGAAAAAAATCAATAAAATATATTTTTTTAAAAATTTAAAAAATCTGTTAAGATAATCTTCAGGTATAGTCAATAAGCAAAACAATACCCCCAAATACCAAAATCAAAAAAGCGCTCCAACCAAATCCCACACCTGGGAACTGGAATTTCTCTTAGTTACTGAGCCATGCCTACTGCCATGCAGCACATATTGGTTCCTGTGAAAGCCCAAATTTTTCAAAAAACGCCAAATGGGGGAAAGGGGCTCCTGGTCATGTACACCAAACACTACCCATTTTGGGAGTCCATCAACTCCCCCAAAGACCTGTTTATTTCACCAGCTAGGCATAGCATGTGACCAGCACTGAGAAAGAGTGAAGGACAGTCCCCAAGTAAAATCACTTGGCCACTGCTACGGACTCCTAAATTCTCTCACCAGGTCAGTCAGCCACAGGCAGCCTGGAGAACCCCCTCCAAAGTCCAGGGACTTACTGAGAGGGCTCCTGCAACCTCCTGGCTGGCTCACTAAAATTGTAACTGGAATCCAAGTTCAGTTGCCTGCCACCACAAAACCCAAATTCATTAGACAAATGCTAGTGTAAAAGGAAAGGGGTTTATTCAAGTGCCATTGACCTGAGGAGATTGGAGACTCTTGTCACAAAGCCCATGCCAACATCTCAGTGCAGACAGAAGTTTTTATGAGGAGGGAGAGGCAAAGGCAAAACATAACAAGGAAATCAAAGGAAGGGGGTTGAAAAGATCTCTATGTGCAGGCCAGTAGTCCATTCTAATAAGGACCTCAAAAATGGTCAAGTGGCCCTAACTGGTTTGACTCAGTGGATAGAGCATCGGCCTGCGGACTGAAGGGTCCCAGGTTCGATTCCGGTGAGGGGCATGTACCTTGGTTGTGGACACATCCCCGGTGGGGGGTGTGCAGGAGGCAGCTGATCGATGTTAGTCTCTCATCGATGTTTCTGACTCTCTATCCTTCTCTCTTCCTCTCTGTAAAAAATCAATAAAATATATTTTTTAAAAAAAGGTCAAGTGAACGTCTAGTGTGTGCCACCCTGGTCTTGGTCATCCTGGTTCTTTTTCATCCTGGTTCTATGTTTGAAGGTCAGCAAATCTCTGGGAACTAGGATGACTGAAAGTTGGAGTCTGTATCTTCTGAAGTTAGTTCCTAGGATTCTTATACAAATATGATGTTTAATTACAAGCTACATATTAGTCAGAGTCAGCATTTACAGAAACAACGTCAAACAGATAGTGGGGTCAGATACTATTTTCCACTGTTACACTTCCTTTGCCTCTGTAACTTGTTTCCTAAACCCATTTCTTCTACAGATTACTTCTTCCACCACTGTTATGTTATAAATAAATGTTCTCTTATAGTTTGAGTCTTCTCTCTGAATTCTTTCCTAGGCAGAACTCAAGTGCCGAGGTTGCTGAACCCAGGTGCCATCTGATGCCATGAGTGTGACACCTGGTGTGGCTCCTGCCAGCCACATTATGGTGTCGTGACAGGCATTGTGTGGCAGGATTCCAGAGAAGCTCACCCAGGACCACCTTGTAGACCTGGACCGGTACTAGGTACTAGCAGGGACCCATTGTCCCCCACCAGCTCCATACTTTGCATCTGGTGGACTTGGGTGAGTTTCTTGGAATTCGGGAACTCTTTGTTTTAAGATAAGAGACTGGCTTTCTTTGAGCTGTTTTATTTTGAAATACTCAGGTTTGAGCTCAGGGTTAAGAGTTGAGAGACCCTAGGCTATAGATAAGCATCAAGATAACTAAGGAAAGAAGAGAAAAAATGGATGGCTTGCCTTTTAATGTTTCAATTGGAATTGCTTTCTGAGGGTCTGAACAAAACCTTTTGCTGGATAAAGGAGTGCCTAACCTCATTCAATAAGGGACACCCAGAGTTTCTAATCTTCCTAGAGAAGGTCAACAGGCCCAGCTAACATGTATAGATCGCCAGGAATCTTCTCTGATTCCTTGGGGGGGGGGGGGGAGGTTCCTGGTTTTAAAAATACAATTCTGCATACTGCCTAGGGTCCCTGAAGCTGGGGAATGAGACCGCCCTCACCTCCTCTAACTGTCTTCTTTATTTCCAACTTCTATGAAAGCCTCAGGGATAACTTAGAAGGGACTCTCCCTTCCCTTTGAGGGGTGGCTGCTCTCTCTCCTAGGCCTCCTAAGGGACCAGGACTTTGGGAATCATGAAAGGCAGGGCAACAGGTCACTGGCCCAACAACTGGAGACTAGAGTTGTAGGACGAGTTTTCCGTCCGAGGTCACGGAGATATTAGGCACTCCTTTTGTGGACAGACACGATAGGGGAGACCTCTGGCAAGGCCGGCTAAGTCCGGAGGCAGACAAGCAGCCTCATTTGGGACTGGCTTATTGTAGACTGAAGTCAACTGTCTGAGAGGAGTGAGTCCATCCTTACTGTGCCCAGCCATCACTGTGACCGCTGTTGGTAAGTCTGCCCTCAGAGCGTGGGGTGACTCAGAGCTGGTCACGGGTGGCACCCAGATGGCAGGAAATGCCTGTGGAATGGAATCCACCTGTCTGAGCAGAGTAAGTCCATCCTCCCCATGCTGGCCATCAGGGAGGTCACTGTTAAGTCTACCCTCAGGGTACAGGATATGCATTCCACAGCCCAGGTATTTCCTGGGTGATGGAACCTATGCCATTGTGGTTCTGACCCCAGGACAGCCCAGAGACCAGTAGTTCTCAGCTGGGAACTTATCTGTCTCTTCATAGATGGGGAACCTGTCCATAGTGCCTCAAGATACCCCTTTGGGATGCATATTTGCCAACTGGGAGAAATTGGACCCTAAGTCCCTCAAGCTTCATTTATAACATAGCCTGGCCCCACTATAAAGTGGGAAATGGAGAGGTTTAGCCCGTTAACAGCACCATTAAGTTTACTAGTAATACTATCCTGCAGCTAGACCTGTTTTGCCATTCCCAAGGGAAGTGAATGGAGGATGAAGCCTCCTTAGGTCATTGTGTCTTTGCCATACATGCAAGTCTTCACAGCTCTCAGAATGACTCTCAGCTATGTACTACCTATAAGCTACATCTCTCTGTAATTGCTACAGAGCCGAAAAGAAAAATATGCCCAAATGGAAAGAAACATTCCAAAGATGGATGGATGAAATTGTTGGCCCTTTACCAACATTTGCCAAAACTTGAGATATTAAAAAAAATGACTGTCCTTGTTTTATAAATGAAGTCTTTCGGGGGCCAGAAGTGTGTCTCCAGAAACAGTTCAAAGTCCAAATCTTGTCTTAGCCATCTTTTAAAATGCACATTTCTGGGAGGTATTTTTTTTTTAAATTTTTTATTGATTTCAAAGAGGAAGGAATAGGGAGAGATAGAAACACCAATGATAAGAGACAATCATAGATTGGCTGCCTGCTGCATACTCCCAGTGGGAATCGAGCCCAAAACCCGGACATGTGCCCTGACCAGGAATCGAACTGTGACCTCTTGGTTTATAGGTTGACACTCAACCACTGAGCCACATTGGCCCACCTGGGAGGTAATCTTATTGAAAGGAAAAAAACCTTAGCCACTTAAGCAGATCAATTAACTCATTTCAGCTGTAACATATTGATTGCTAGACAAGTCTTAAGTTCACCTACTTTTGGCCTTTTATTATTAAAAAAAAAGCTTAAAAATATATTTGGAGCTTTTAATGTCTTATATTTTACTAGTGGCCCGGTGCACGAAATTCATGCACAAGGGTGTGTGGGGGGGTGTCCCTCAGCCTGGCCTGCACCCTCTCCAATCTGGGACCCCTCAGACATCCCTCTCACAATCCAGGACTGCTGGCTCCTAACCGCTCACCTGTCTGCCTACCTGATTACCCCTAACCACTCTGCCTGCTGGCCTGCTCGCCCCCAACTGCCACCCCCCACCAGCCTGATAACCCCCAACTGCCCTCCCCTCCTGGCCTGATCACCCCTAACCGCCTCTGCCTTGGCCCCGCCACCATGGCTTTGTCAGGAAGGACATCCGGAAGTTCTCCCAGAAAGTCTCCCAGTCTAATTAGCATGTTATCCTTTTCTTAGTATAAATTAGAAATATGTCTCTTAAAAGCATGAGTGTGTTTGCCAATAGAGAAGCCTGTTTCTAAAAGTTATAAAATGTACTTGCTAAATGAAGGGATACTAATTGCTTACTTTTTATTTTTAAATATATTTTTATTGATTTCAGAGAGGAAGCGAGAGGGAGAAACATCAATGATGGGAATCACTGATCGGCTGCCTCCTACTGGGGATCAAGCCCGCAACTTAGGCATGTGCCCTTGACCAAAATTGAATGCAGGACCCTTTAGTCTGCAGGTCAATGATCTGGTCACTGAGCCAAACCGGCTAGGGCTAATTGCTTACCTTCTAATAGTCTAGAATTAAGAATTAATTTTCCCCAAGAATTAAGAATTCTAATTAATTGGAAAAATTTTATGGTTTTGGTGATAGAAGTTATAAAGCAGGGGTGGGGAACATCCAGCTCCCAGGCCACATAAGGCCCAAGAAATCGTTTGATCTGGCCCTGTCAAGGCATTAGGGGTGAGGGCTGAGTTAATTAAATGTTTGACCAAATATAGTTAGCTAGTTTTTAAACTGATAATTAAAAAAATATATTTTATTGATTTTTTGCAGAGAGGAAGGGAGAGGAAGAGAAAGTTAGAAACATCCATGAGAGAGAAACATTGATCAGCTGCCTCCTGCACACTCCCTACTGGGGATGTGCCCTGCAACCAAGATACATACCTTTGACCGGAATTGAACCTGGGACCCTTCAGTCTGCAGGCCGATGCTCTATCCACTGAGTCAAACCGGTTAGGGCAAGCTGATAGCTTTATATGGCCCATGAAGAATGTTATAAATATCCAAATGGCCCTTGGCTGAAAATAAGGTTTCTCACCCTTGATAAAAAGTATGGAGATATATTTTTAAAGAGAGAGAGAGAGAGAGAGAGAGAGAGAGAGAGAGAGAGAGAGAGAGAGAGAGAGACTGGTGTGACCAGTGGTTGAGTGTCAACCTGTGAACCAGAAGGTCACAGTTCAATTCCGGGTCAGGGCACATGCCGGGGTTGCAGACTCGATCCCTAGTAGGGGGCATGTAGGAGGCAGCCAACTGATGATTTTCTCTCATTTTATCTCTCTCTCCCTTCTCCTTCCTCTCTGAGGTCAATTAAAAAAATTAAAAAGGAAAAAAGCGAGTGGTTCTAAAGCTGGTTATTTCTGAACTAGAGGGAGGCCCGGTGCATTAAATTTGTGCATGGGGGGGGGGGCGAGGGGGCGTCCCTCAGCTCAACCTGCACCCTCTCCAATCTGCACCCTGGGGATCAGGCCTAAACCAGCAGTCAGACATCCCTCTCACAATCTGGGCTGCTGGCTCCCAACCACTCGCCTGCCTGCCTACCTGATTGCCCCTAACAGCTTCTGCCTGCCAGCCTGATCAACTCCTAACTACTCCCCTGCCAGCCTGATCAATGCCTAACTGCTCCCCTGCTAGCTCAGTTGCCCCCAACTGCCCTCCCCTGCTGTGACCTGCCTCCTCCACTGAGACCTGCCTCCTCCGTGTGAGGCAGCAGAGATGCTGGGACCAGCCTTCTCCTTGCTGCAAGGAGCCTCCGGACCCTCAGGCCTCACCAGGCGGAACAGCTGCCAGGCCCCGCCTCCACTGTGCGTGTGGCCATCTTGTGGCAGTCATCTTGTGGCCACGTTGCCCTGTGAGGGCCACCTAGGCTTTTATAGTATAGATGAGGGTAATTTTAGGTGGGAAATTGTTTCAATAGACTCTATAATTGTAAATATTAGACTCCAGTTCAATTAAAAGCATTATACTTTTCACCTATAAACTGGACTAGATCATGAATTTTTCTAATTTTCTTAAATATTTGGCTACAACCCTCAAAACTGTTTCACTTTCCTCCCACCCTTTGACTTGGAATCAATGAGAATGAAAACATTTTTTTCTTCCACTGGATCATTTGTTGTAATTCTTGCCATTCTAGCTTTTGCCCCAATAATACTAAGATTTATTTTTAATTTTAATATATTTTTATTGATTTCAGAGAGGAAGGAAGGGGGAGAAAGAGATAGAAACATCAATGATGAGAGAGAATCATTGATTGGCTGCCTTCTGCACGCCCGCCACGAATCGAGCCCGCAACCCGGGCATGCGCCCTTGACCAGAATCAAACCTGGGACCCTTCAGTCCGCAGGTCGATGCTCTATCCACCGAGCCAAACTTGCGAGGGCAAATACTAAGATCTTTAACACAGCTTGTCTCCATCATGTTAGAAACCCTACTCGTACTCAGGAATACCACCTCAAGGGCAGGAGGCCCTGGGTGCCTCGCAAAGGACAGGTGCATAGTGGGACCTCCTCCCAAGGTGACCTTTCTTCCCCTAGCATATTGCTGGTCTTGCGGTTTGGGCTTGGACTCCCTGACCTTCCCCCTCTAGAGCCCTCAGTTGTATTTCAGCTCCAGGCCCAGAAAAGCAGCCAAACCAGACAAGGAACACCACAGCGGACACCAGGACCAGCTGCATTGAATAATGACCCCTGCCCTGGCTCCGATCAATCAATCAGTGGAGACCCGGGCCCTGGGAGGACACACCTGGACAGCCTAAAATCTCTACCCTTAAAACCCTTAGGACACAGGACCCAGTGTGCTCTCCCTTCCAGGGGCATGCAGGTGCCTTTTTCTTCCTCCTCCCCTTCCCCCAGGGGAGTCACCTTTACCTTCCTCACTTCTAAGCTCCAACGTCCCTTTCTTTGACTCTATAATTTGTTTCCTAAGCCGATTTCCTCTACAAAATACTTTTCAACTCTGTGACTTTATAAATTTTCTCTTACGTTTTGAGTCTGCTCTGAATTCTTGCCTAGCCAGCAGAATTCAAGTACTGAGGTTGCTGAACCCAGGTCTGGTCTGACCCCATGGCTGTCCCACCTGGCGCTTCTTCCTGCCACCCACAACAAAAGGATGCCACATTGGGCCTGGCTGGTGTGGCTCAGTGGTTGAGCGTCGACCTACGAATGAGGTCAGGGTTTGATCCCTGATCAGCGCACATGTCCAGGTTGCGGGCTTGACCCCCAGTAGGGGGCGTGCAGCAGGTGGCCCATCAATGATCCTTTCTCATCATTGATGTTTCCATCTATCTCTGAAATCAATATAAATATATTTTAAAAAGAAAGAAAAGAATGTTACATCGGAGACAAGGGAAAGTCCACTGGTGTGACCAACGGGCTGGCTTTGGCCAGGCAGTTCCATCCCAGAGAGGAGAACGTATGTATGAGGTCTGCTGGGTCCCCAGAGAGATTTATCACGCTGTGGGTCATGGTACTGTCCCCAAAGGCCAAAGGTTAGGGAGAGAGAGGTTGATGCTGTAACTAGTCTGAGGCAGGTAATCCACCCTTGACTTGTACCACCCAAATTGCAGCCTGGGGCCCCAAAAGTTATCAATAGAAACTGGTGAATTTGGAACAGATTAACTCCAAGAGCTGGAGAAGCAGGTCTCAGACCCTATATGGCCATTCAGCGAGTTGGTCCCTTCCTGTGCCCAATCCAGAATCTCACATATCCTAAGGGAGCCAAGGGCCTAGACAAGATCCCAGGCATCTTTCCTAGGCTGCTGGGAGAGAACTTGACCTTTCAAGGCCTGGAGTTAAGACTGGATGATCATGGGAGGGCGCTGCCCAGGGCCTGGCTGGAGAGGATTCTGGGCACCCACTTGCCTCCCCAGGGGTCATCCATTGGAGAGGGGATCAGGAGCCAAGCAGGAGGCCCCCTACACTAGGAACATCCTCATCAGCACTGTCTGATAGAATTTTTTAAAAAATATATATTGTTTTATTGATTCAGAGAGGAAGAGGGAGAGAGAAACATCAATGATGAGAGAAAATCATCGATTGGCTGCCTCCCATATGCCCCCCCACTGGGGATTAAGCCCGCATCCCGGGCATGTGCCCTATCAGGGAATCAAACAGTGACCTCCTGGTTCATAGGTCGATGCTCAACCACTGAATCACACGGGCCAGGCTGACAGAACTTTTTATGTTGATGCCCTTGAAAGATGGCTAGTGTGACTGAAGAACTGAATTTTTAATTGTATTTAATTTTAATTAATTTGCAATTAAATCGAAGTAGCCAGATGTGACTACCAGTACTGTATTGGACAAAGCAGCATTTAGCTGAAGACCAGACTGGATGGAGGTAGAAGCCAGGGACAGGAAAGTAAAAATTTACTTTCAGGGTTTCAGGGCGCTGATTTTGGCAAGAAAACTGGGGCCCCAGGGAAGGGAGAGAGAACACAGCATTTAGCTCCATGGAGTAGAGGCATCCCTGGTTTCCTGGAGTCAAAGTGCTTGTCACAGGTACACACTCACGCCTGTGAGTATACGGGTTGGTGTGCTCCAGGACGCCCACGGATGCTCCTGTGTGGTATCTAGGAGTTCCACCCCCATGCATGATCCAAGAGAGCACCTGTGTATGTACATGTTGTGGTCTCCCAGGTGCACCAAGGCCAGTGAGCAAGGACCACTAGTGCAGCAGGTCTTGTAAGAAGGCCCACATGTACTGGTGCATTTCCTCAGGGTGGCTCTGTGGGATCCAGTGCCCCACGCCTGGCAGAATGTGGGCTTCCAGCCGGCCGGGCACAAAGCGCCTGCTGATGGCCCCCACCAGCCCCTGCTCGAAGTAGGTGTCCTTCTCCCCCCACAGCAGCAGAGTGGGTGTGGCCAGCTCCTGGGGCTCCAGGGGGAAGTTCCTATGAGCAAGACAAGACAGGCAGAAGGATGGCTGCCCCCACCTCCGTCCCTACCAACTCCCCTGAGCTTCTGCCTGGGTCTGGACTTACCTGAAGATGTTTCGGTAGTAATTGAGCGGCCCAGTGAGGCCAGCGGGCTGTGAGAAGTCATAAAGGAAGGCCTCAAGCTCATTGGGGCTCAAGTGTGGGATGCCCCTCTTATGGTGGGTGAGGGTTGTCTTCAGGATCTGAGAACAAAGCAAGACTCTGGCTTCAGTGCTCCATCTACCCAACCAATTGCCCTCCACCCACAACACCCCAGGCCTTCACTCTACTTCACCTGGAAGTCAGACATGGACAACAACTTCTCGGGCAGCCAGGGAAGCTGGAACAGGAACACATAGTTGGAACGGAAGAACTGGCTAATGTGGCGTATTGAGTAATCTAGGGGGAGGGGAATGCAGACATGAGAGACCTGGGCCTGGGATAGCCCCACATCCCTCCCTGTATCCCTAGACACACCCTGGTCAGGCACACAGATGCACCAACACTCAGGCATGCAACCGCTGCTGATCTGAGCCTGTGACGACACCTTACATCCCCCTTTACTCTGGCACCAGCTCCCCTTCCTGCTGGGTAGGCACCGCACCTACAGAATGGGGCACCTCCCTTTGCAGCTCCTGGGAGCACTCACATCCTTCTGGTGTGCTTTCCTTGCCTAGGCCTGCTTCATTCAACAAACATTTACTGAGCACCTACTGTGTGCCAGGCCCTATTCTAGGCTCTGGAGACACCATGGTGAACAGGACAGGCAAAATTCCCTTGCCCTCAGGGAGCTGACAGTCTAGAGATGGAAACAGGCAAGAAACAACGAGAGAGAGAGACAGAGAAAGAGAGAGGAGGAGGGGTGGAGATCAAGTATTCAGCTATGACTACAATGCTGGGAATTAAAATCAGATGATGTGATGAGCACTGGGTAGCCAGAGATGGCATCTTATGCGATTGTAGTTGCTTGGTTACCTATGCCTTCACTGCTAGAAGAAAGCTATTTAACTTCTCTCAGTTCCCCTAACTGGACCATGGGGATAATAGCACTTTCATAAGCCTAGGTGGCTTGTGAAGGTTACCGTATGAGGCTCCTTGTCAGAGAAATTGTTACCTGTAAGTGCTCAAAATATGCGAGTTACTCCCAAGTGTACTGTCACTGACTGTGAGTGCCCCAGGGGAAGGGACCCAGGTTCACCGCTGACCCTCCAGCCCCAGGAAGGTTGACGGATGGACAGAGACGTGTAGACATCAACACATGCTCCTTCAAACAGACACATCCCAGCATCCTGGACTCCCCGACACACCTTGGTACACCGACATGGGGGCAGCACTGACCACCACCATCCGCTCAACCAGGGACGGGTAGTAGATGGAGAAATTCCAGGCTAGAAGTGCGCCCCAGTCGTGGGCCACAAGGATACACTTGGAGTAACCTGAGGGGTCAGAGGAAATGGGGTGAGTGAGATACCAGGCAGAGGTGAGTCAGGGGTGGGGAAGGCCAAGGTTAGGATGGGGACACATCCCCACCCAGGCCCAGGATGACATCCTGGATGTCCGCCGTCAGCACGTCCACAGTGTAGGAGTCCACGTCCCTTGGTGCATCGGAGGAGCCGTAGCCACGCAGGTCCACAGCCACCACGTGGAAGCGGCTCTGGAACTCCCGGAGCTGGTAGCGCCAGGAGAACCTGTCGGGCCGGCAGAAGAGGAAGGGAGGTTGAGTCAGGGTCCCCGAGCTGCACCTCCAGCCCACACCTAGCAGAGGCCTATCCCGGGCAGTGTCAACATAGATTCCTCTTGGTTTCCTCCCTTGGGGCCTCTGGTCCCTGGGGCCTCCTGTAGACCGGTCCCTCAGCGCCCCATCTGAGCCCTGTATCTGTTCGCCCCCAGTCTACCCAGCCCCGGTCCCGCCTCCTGGGTACCCCGGTGGCCCGAGTTCCACCTCCCCCCAGCCCTGTGCACCCCCCAGTCCCCTGGGCCTCAGACCTACCAGTTCTGGGGAAAGCCGTGCAGGAAAAGCATGAGGGGCCCGTTGCCGCGTCCAGCAGAGACGTAGTGAAGGCGCAGGCCCGAGCTCTGGGGGAGGTACAGTCTAAGGTCTGGGGAACCCCTCTTCCTTATGGGGAAACCCTTCCTTCCAACGCCTCCCGCCCCCACCCCCACCCCGCACCCCTAGCGCTCAGCTCCCGAAGCCAGAGCCCCGCCTCCCAGCCGGCTCGAGCCCCGCAACCCCGATGGCACTCGGTGCGCTCACCTTGAGGGTCAGGAAGCAGTGCTCGCCCAGCTCAGGGTCGCTCAAGCAGACGGGCGCCGTGCGCCGGGGGAGCCCGCAGCAGCCGCGCCGGGGCCGGCACAGCACGTGCGTGAGCGCAATGCAGCCATAGACCGCGGCGGCCACCAGCGCCGCAGAGTACACCAGGCTCCACATGAAGGCGCGCAGCAGCTTCAGGGTGAGGCGCGACGGCGCCAGGAGTGCCGTCACCACCAGCTCGGGCATGTCGCCGTGTCCTGGGACGACCGTGCTGCCGTCGGGGTTCTCGGCCCGGGGCAAGCGCAGCAGCGGCGCGGCGGGGTCCGGGCTGCGGAGCCCCCCGCCTTTAGCCTGGGGTCCCTCCGTGCCGTCGGGGCTTGCGGAACGCAGGAGAGAACACGACTCACCTGAGCGCCCGTGGAACACCTGGGCGCGACCGCCACAGGGAACCAGACTAGGGCGCAAGGGTGGAGCCTGCGAGGACCGAGCTTCGGTGGGTGGGGAGGAACCTGGCGGCGAGGTGCGAGGACCTGGAGCGGTGGGCGGGGCTTAACGTGTGGGCGTGGTCTAGAGGGATTCCCGCAGCAGGTGGGTGAGGGTTTAACTCCGAGGAAGACTGACGTCCTCCAAGGACCGGAAAGAGGGGGAGTCCTGAGTGACACCGGGGGAACCTGGAGCGAAGGGGCGGGGAACCGAAGGACAGGTATGGCCTACGAGCCGGAAGGGTGGACCCAACCTGGCCCGGGAGCCTTGTAAGGGTTGGGGGCGTGGCTGAGATGTGTGGGCGGAGAGAAGGCGGAGCCTAGGGAAGGCGGGGTCTAACTGGGTGGAGGACTGAGCAAGAAAGCTGGGCCAATGAGCTGGGGGCCGGCCTGGACCCGGGCCAATGAGACAAGGGGGCGGTGCCAGAAACCAATATGGCGGGTCAAGCGAGCCCAGAGGTGGGAGGAGGAGGAAGCCTGCGCCACCGCGGAGTTTAGGAGGGCGGCTGGGGCTATTGCTGCGGCCTGAGGAGGCCTCAGGAGGCCCCGGCCGCCATCTCCCGGAGTTCCCCGCCAGGGAGCGCGCGACCCACCCTTCGGCCTGGCTCCAAGCGATCTAACAGCACCTTCACCCAGCTCTGGTTTCAACGGCGGGTTCTGCAGCCTCGACCCCGCGCTAGCCTGCAGTTGGCCCAGTGAGTCCTTCGGCCCGCCCCTGCACAGCGGTGATTGGACTCGCGGTCATTTTGACGTGCAGGCGACAGGTCCTGCCGCAGGTGCTGAGGCCGGGGCTCCGCAGCAAGTGGCGGAGGGGATGCGTTTGTCTCCTCGGAAGACCCGGCCTGTTGCGTCACTGGGACTGTGGCCGAAAGAGGAAGTGGGCCTGAGGCTTCTTCCTCCTCGTTTTGCAATCATCCCCCAGGATCCTGGATATTTCACGGTCCCTTATTTAACCGTTATCACCACCCTGTTACGTGTAAGTGCTATTATCACACCCCTGCACCGCAGGCCACGGACCTGCAATTTGGGGATTAAGTCATTTGCCCAAAGTCATACAACTGGCTACACAGCAATCCAGGGTTTTGGGAAAAGCAGCAGCCTTGAGCACCACCACCTAGCCTTTGGCAGCCATTGGAACGCTTTTGGCTTTTGTTGGTATCGTGGGCATCTCAGTGTGCTTATGTGCTACTTCTTATATACACACTAGGGGCCCGGTGCACAAAAATTTGTGCACTCGGGGTGGAGGGAGTCCCTCAGCCCGGCCTGTGCCCTCTCACAGTCTGGGACCCCTCAGTGGATGTCCTATGATGGCCCCAGTCTGCCAGGCACCTTGTGTGTGTATGAGTGTGTGTGTGTGACCACTGGGGACCTGCCCCCAGCCGCATCTGAGGCTCGGAGCAG
>PVJC01011254.1:0-14860 GCA_004026665.1 Murina feae
TGACGCCCACCTTCTAGCCGGGCTCCGGGGAAGTCTGGGGAGTCCGCGGCGACCCGGGACGCGCCCCTCGGCACCCAGCCCGACGCGGGGCCGGACGCAGCACGGAGGGAACATAAACGGCAGCACGTGGAGCCGGGGCGTTATTAATTTATTCCTATAAATCATCAACAGAAAGATACACAAAGAGCCGCGATTAGGTTGAACAGAGAGGCGGGTTATTCATTGGTGAAGCGGTGCGCGCGGCTCAGGGAGGGAAGGAAACCCACACGCGGACGCGGGGCTGCCGGCCGCCACCCCGGCTCCCGCGAGTGCGGGGGGCCCCCGAGACCCTCGCCGCCGAGGTGCAGACCCAGGACAGACCCCCAGGCCTCTCTCCTCGCCCCAGGCCGTCGCCGCCTTCCCTCCCCCGCCCCGGGAGTGGTCGGACTTGATTAAAGTCATTTTTCAAGAACTCGCTAGCGGTTCCCACGGCGCTGCGCGGTCGGCCCCGGCGCACCGGGCGCAAGCACCCCCCCTCGGGCTCCCGCCGCTCCCCGCAGGCGGGAAGAAAAGGACAGGGAAAGGCCTTTTGGGGAGCTCCTGCACGCGGCGCGCCGGACGCCTCTGGAAGGGAGAGGCGAGAGGGGCAGGGTCGGGGACGGTGCCGCCGGCGTCGGGAAGGCCGGCCACTCGCCCAGAAGCGGAGTCGGGCGGTGCGGGGCCGGCCGGGCAGGTGCGGGGCCCGGAGCGTCCCGGACGGGCGTTCGGCACCTGCGCTGCGAGCACCGGGGCCGCGCGCTTCCCGGGCGCAGGAACCCGGAATGTCTTCAAATCTTAAGACGTAGCCGGTTCTCTGCGCTCTTCCCGGTGAATGTCTGCAAACCCCGGGGCAGAAAGCTGCAAAGGTGTAACCACGCCATCTTACCCCCATCTAGTCCCTCCGCGCGCGGCCCGCAGGTTTGCTGCAGTTCGTGGGGTTTTTGTGGGCTTTTGTTGTTTTGTTTTTTTAAACCTTCCCCGTTGTTGGACTCATTCACTCTTTCCACGGAACCTTTAGATCTTAGAACATTACACCGTTTCGCTAGGTTGCTTAGACACACAAAATTAACACAGGTGAAGACATTTAAGCAAAACAAAAGTAACCAAAGAATCCGTGAAAGCGTTATTAACCGGAGCAAATGCTTTTTCTAACTTTGGCCGTTGTTACTCCTATCTGCTGAAAGTATTTTTCCACCCTAAAAATATCTGTGAAGTACTCACCAGAAATAAGCTTTAAAATTTCTCGGATACACGGGTATGTCCAAAATGTTGCATTCTTTTTCTCGTCCCGGAGGTGAATTCTCCATGTTTGAAACTGCACTTGCATTTTCTCATTTCTTTTTGTTCTTGTTGTTACTTCATTATATTGTGTTAGGTGGAAGCAACCTTTTTAATTCTTGAGAAATTCATTAACTTTAATTAATCTTAAAAGTTCGCATTTCTCAAAAACATCTCTGTTCTCACAAATTTAGTATCAAAGAACTGCTAAAATAACCTGTTATTCAAATGCTTACAAACTATACCCATTTAATTACTAGATTTTTAATTCATTAAAAAATTTATTTTATTTGACATATTATAGGCGCCATTTAGAAACAAATTGGTTATTTAATCTGCAGCACCATGTCTGTTTTGATCTCTACACCGTTTTTTATTGTTTCATCTGAAACTAATATTTCCCTTAACTTTTTTCATGTTCTATCAGGCTACTATATATATCAACATACAGTAAAGGGATGTTGATTTATTAAAAATTAAATATGTAGCTGCATTAAATAGTGTATGTGGATATATTGCTTCTTTAACACTTTTTTCTATACTGTATATTATTTGTTTTAAATGATATCTCAGTTTTAAGTCACCTATTCAACAAGCAAGAAAAGATACTGACAAAATTGAAACTATTTTGAATAAGTAAAATTCAAAAGCATCAACTCATTGTTTTAAAGAAGGCTTTTGCACCCCATTTCTCATTATTTATGAGAAATGAAAAATATAAGCAAGTTCTTACCTGAAGCTTGAAATTTAGGGGAAAATTTTGCCTTTCTGGTATTCTTACCCTGTTAGGGCAGAAATGCAGGAATACAGGAAAACAAGGCATTAAGGGTAGGTAATATCTTATTCAGAAATCAAAATTATTTATTTGTCCCCATTAGGTTTTATTTGGGAGGCGTGGCTGTGGTGAAATTCATTTTTTAACTTTAAGTGTTTGCCTCAATGGAGTGATTTTTCAGTCTCAGGGAGAACGTTATTTCACTTCATAAAACTTTTCAAAAAATTGGAAAACCATTTAATGTCTGGCTAAGAAGTCCTCCTTGCATCTCAGGAGGTGGACATGGTTTACTCCTATTTTATAAGACAAGAAACTGAGACACCCATTCAGAACGGAAATAACGTGGGAGAGGTCTAGGTAAATTGAGAAACTGATGCTACCCCCTATCCTGGTAGGATCAGTCTACCTGGCCCCAAGCCAATGGCATCTCCACTTTCTAATGGGGCCCCTGTCTTTTAAGTCTCTCACATTCCAGGCCAATGAAGGAAACGAAAATAAAATAGGATCTTTTCTGTCTGTCTGAGGAGTGCTGGCTGTACTTCCCCATTCCTGAAGACAGGAAGTCATCTGCATCTTTCCCCTCTTAATCGCAGCAGAAAGGGGTGTAGTGTGCTATATATGAGCTCTCAAATAGTACTGTCTAGGTTCTATTTTGGCCTCACCTCTTTCCCAAGGATGTAGCTTGGACAGGTGAAGAAATAGGTGAAGATCAGGGTTTTGCAGAGTTTAGGTAAAACCCATAGAAAGAGAATATTTCTCCCCAGACGTCTTCCACCAGCGTCCTAACCATTTGTTCATCTGTCTAGTGAGGACCCCTGGAGGGCTGCCAAGATGATCAAGGGCTACATGCAGCAACACAACATCCCCCAGAGGGAGGTGGTCGATGTCACAGGTCTGAACCAGTCACACCTCTCACAGCATCTCAACAAGGGCACTCCTATGAAGACGCAGAAGCGCGCCGCCCTGTACACCTGGTACGTCCGAAAGCAGCGGGAGATCCTCCGACGTAAGTGCTTTAATTCTGCTTCTGCCTCAACCTGGAGTGACCTTTGCCCTAACTCTGACCCCTGTGGGATACCTCAGTTTTTACCTCATCAAGAAAGCCTTGGTAGCACTTGCTACATATAATGAAGCTAGCAGGTGGATTTGGCCATCTTCGTTACTGTATGATGGATTAGCCCAGCGGTTCTCAACCTGTGGGTCGCAACCCCTTTGGGGGGCGAACGACCCTTTCTTTCACAGGGGTCGCCTAAGACCATCGGAAAACATATATAATTACATATTGTTTCTGTGATTAATCACTATGCTTTAATTATGTTCAATTTGTAACAATGAAAATACATCCCGCATATCAGATCTTCACATCACGATTCATAACAGTGGCAACATTACAGTTATGAAGTAGCAACAAAAATAATTTTATGGTTGGGGGTCACCACAACATGAGGAACTGTATTAAAGGGTCACGGCATTAGGAAAGTTGAGAGGCACTGGATTAGCCTGTGGCATTTTCTTCTTCCATGGTTCCTTTACTACTCAGCCAGGTGTTTTGACAAGTCCTTCAGGGTGTGCACTTTACCTTGACATTTTTGGCCCCTGCTTCCAACGTCTTTCTCTTTGAAACCAAGAGGGTAACAGGAATATTATCCTCAAAGTAAGCAAAGCACCTCCCCTTGACACAGATTAAAGTTCCCAAGGAAGACATTTCATATTCAATCAGTAATATTGATCATTATTACTGTTATTTCTCTCCCCTCTGGAAAAATATTTTTAAAAATAGAGAATATTTATATATACATACATTCAGAACCTGATCATGTTTTTTGTTTTCGTGGGTGGGGGGTAATTACTGAGTTCTTAAGCAGTTGAAGGTGCTACTCACATTTACTAGAATTGGTCATGTGGGAACCTTGGCTTGTGACCCTGTCTAATGAAGAAGCTGCTTCTCACTAGGGTAGGACTCAGTAGAAGCGTCTGCCTTTGGAACTCTGACCAATCAGTTATTGTCATTCTCATTCCCAAATTTCCTCTCTGTCCCAAGATTTCTTTCATTCATTAATACTGAGAGATTTTTGTTTTAAAGTCTAAGGAAGTTTGAACTTCATTTGAATGGCCAGAGTATGGAATAACATACTGTTTTTATTTTTGGAAAAGTATACTTTTACATTATACTTT
Source organism: Murina feae (assembly GCA_004026665.1). Lineage (NCBI taxonomy): Eukaryota > Metazoa > Chordata > Mammalia > Chiroptera > Vespertilionidae > Murina > Murina feae. The sequence goes on from PVJC01011254.1 coordinate 4,247, forward strand.
AATTATTTTTAAAAATATGTTCTTATTGGTTTTAGAGAGATAGGAAAGAAAGAGTGGGGGGAGAGAGAGAGAGAGAGAGAGAGAGAGAGAGAGAGAGAGAGAGAAACATCAACGTGAGAAACATTAACTGGCTGCCTCCCATAGGGACCATGTATGTATTGAGCCTCCAACCTGGGCATGTGCCCTGACCAGGAATTGAACCAGTGACGTTTCAGTGCATGGGACAACGCTCAACCTACTGAGCCACACTGGCTGAGCAATACTTTAATTATTTTGATCTTACCCTTTTCCTAGGAAAATCTGTGTGAGTTTTCAGTCTTACATACTGTCCCCTGGGCTGTGAATTTGTCAAGATACTAGTTTCCATCACTTTCTGGGTTAGTTTTATCCCCATCTAGCTGGACGGCCACTTTGAAAAATCAGTCTTGTTTTCTGTCATACACTGCTCCAGAGTGATTGGTTCAGTACTTACTGCCCCAGTGTCTGGGGGCTGGAAAGGCCTTCATGATGGAAGGAAAGGTTTTTTAGACATTCGTCTTACATTGTGGTCCTTTGCTCTTCTGTTGGAAGCATTAAATGGATAGATGAGAAGCAGTAAAGTGAGAGCTCTTTGCTGTGTCTGGGAAGGGGCCCTGGGTTGACCCATCAACTGTGATGACTAGTTCACGAAAATGTTGGGTTTCTGACCTGAAGCAACTCTGTAATTCCTGAAAGTCCATTATCAGGAGCCAGGCCCCATGCAACATCTTCAGCTTGAGCTACCTCCCTGTGTTCAATGGCAGTTTCCCTCAGAAAGAAGAGGCCAATGGGAGCTTCTAAAAAAGACAAGAAGTCCTAGAAAATTTCTCAAGATAACGCGAGAAGCGACATTTTACAAAAATTTATGATAGACTGCAAGGGAGTTTTTAAATTGTTGTTGTTCAAAGTCAAATGAGACATAAAGCTTAAGAGCTTCAGAAACATTTCTTTATTCTGAAAATATTATATGAGCTCCTGTTAGGTGTCAAGCACTGTGCTGGGCTACAAGACATACAGGATCTTTTCTCCAGAAACTTACAACCTAGTGAAGGGATGAAATGTTAGAATAAATAATGACAGCTGCTTTCTAAGGGCTGTTACAAAGGTAATACGAGAGACATCAGAGGAATCGCTAAACGGTCTGGAGACATCGTGGAGGGCTTTCTGGAGGAGGTGACATTTGAACCAAAGTCTGACAGATAAAAATTAGGAAGTGAGATAAATAAAAGAGGGATAGTGTGAATGGGGTGGGAAGAAGGAAGAGGAAGTAGGATCATTTTAAAAAGCTATTACTTGATTACAGATTTTCTTGAGAAATCAAAAATAATAAATGGTAATATTCACGGGCCCTTCTATGCATGTAGAATCTCCTTGTCCAAGCCGGCCTCTGAGCCTATAAAGAATTTACTGCATCCAACTTCTCCAAATTAATTTTTATTAGCAGTGAACGTTTTCTTCTTCTTATTGCCTCATGGCCTCTTCCCTCCTCCCCCCATTCATCTGGAAAGAAGTGGAGAGTTGGTGGTGGGTGGAGAACCTGGGGAAGTCTCATTCTTCAAAAATTGAGAGAGGTTAGGGCTAAGGCTGTGGTGTAAATAGAACCTGGATGTTATTGAGCACCTACAGGCAAGTCAGCCTGGCTGAACCTGAGTTCTGAGCACCGTTGGGCTGCTGCCTTCTTAAAGGACAGCTGACAGACAGGCAGCCCCACACCAAGGGTGGTCACACCCACCACAGACAAAACTTCAGGATTCAGTTTTGTTACCTCTACCTGAGTCAGATTTGATGGTTTTGTAGGTGTATTATTTGGTTGTTGCTGTTTTTTAAAAATATATTTTATTGATTTTTTACAGAGAGGAAGGGAGAGGGATAGAGAGTTAGAAACATCGATGAGAGAGAAACATCGATCAGCTGCCTCCTGCACACCCCCTGCTGGGGATGTGCCCACAACCAAAGTACATGCCCTTGACTGGAATCGAACCTGGGACCCTTGAGTCCGCAGGCCGACGCTCTGTCCACTGAGCCAAACCAGTCAGGGCTTGGGTTTTGTTTTTAGTGAGAAGTGATGCAAAGGCTGCTGGTTACAAGCCTTGGAGGCTACAGGTTGAGTTCACATCCTGGCTTCTGCCCCGCATCCATGTGACTTTGGGCAGGTCATTTCATCAGCCTGCACCTCACTTCCTTCATCTCTAAAACTGAGATCGCAATAGTCATTGCAGGGAGAGGTTGTGAGAATTAGATGGAGGAACACACTTAGAGAACTTGGCTCAATACCATAGAAAAGGTTCAGTGAATGTTAACTGTTATTACATCCATTCGCATCAAGTGAAGAACCTCAAGTTGATCCTGGGTCCTTCGGCTTAGCTTTATGGGCTTCGGCTACTATTCATGGTGATTCCACAGGGCCACAGAGGGAGGAGAACTTCTCTCTGCCCCTCTGGCTGTCCCTAAAGTGACTGTATTTAGATTGCTGCTGTGGAGACCAAATGATATAGGAGGAGTGAAAGCACTTTGAAAAGTATAGCTTCCATAGGAATTGGGGTCGTTATCATCATCTTGACTAGGGGTAGATGTTCTAAGATATTTAGAGCCCCTTAGGTTTTCACCCAGTCCCATTCCACAGACAAGGAAGCTGAGGGACCAGGGACTTAAGTAACTGGGCTGAGGCTGGGTCTACATTGTCCCACTGAGTCAGTGACTTCTTGCCAGCAAATTGGGTAGAAACTCTTCTAGGTATCTCAAGGAATTGTTGGGGACCAGTGAAAACAGAGCCCGAAATGGCCTGAGAATCGTCAAAAGTGGGTGGGACTCCAATAAAAGGCGCCAGTGACGTGTTCAGTCCATCAACCTGGGAGATTGCTCATTGACTTGGCCAGTCAGCAGTTAGCTAAGCAGAGCCCAATCCCACCTGCAACTGGGGTCCTAAATCCAGGGACATTCAGGGCTCACTGCTCATTGTGATGCACAAAAGTGGAAATTAATCCCTAGATTGCTGTGGTTCCCCATTGCTGGGGGTGTATAGGTGGAGGACAACTTGGTAGGGTGTCGTGGAAGGGATTCAAGCATTAAGTAGTGGCCTGACTTTGAACCTTGAGGATTTTGGATCTAATTGTCTCTGAGAGCCATGGGTGTGACTTCAGGAACCAAGAGGAAAAAAAACATCAAGGTCCAGAACGTGGGGACCAGGAGTTAGGAAATGAATCTGTGACGTGTTCTGGCTCAGTAGAGTGCTTGGCCTCTCTGCTTATTCATCTGTAAAATGGAATCAGTCACCCCGATGAGCACTGCTTCATGCAGATGTAAGGAAGAGAACAACAAAGCTCTCTCCTTCTGTAAGTCACTATCAAATCTCACTTAAACCACAAGGCTAGGGTGTCACCGCTGAGCAAGCTGCCATCTTTCTTTCATTCTTTCAACCAAAATGTGTTGAGGGTCATGATATGCATGGATCCTGGGAACTAGACAGACAGGGAGCATCATTTCACCTGCATTTCTCTTTCTCCAACCCATTAATGCCATTCCTAGAAGAGTCCTATGTTTGTTATTGTCTGCATTTGCCATCTTTCAAATGTATGGGTGGGTCTGTAAGACCTTTCACTCATAAATAGACCTCTGGATGTACATACACACACACCATTGCCTTTGAAATTATCTGATACTTAAAGAGCTATTTCTCTTTCCAATACAAAGCTCTGGTTATGTTTATTTTGAAGCCGTGGTCAAAAGTTGGAGGTTTTCCTAAGAGCGTAATATCGTAATGTAGATGCCGAGGGCTGTGAGGAGAGAGGGGTGGTGGGGAGATCTATGAGTCTTTGAGCAGTTTCCCCCTAGACCTGAGACCTGGTTGAGTTCATCCCCTTGACATCAAAATACAAGAGTTCAGGATACAGAGGGGTGCTTCATGTCTGAGGCCAGTGAACCAATGGGGGAAAGTAATAACTTGCTCTTACAAAACAATGCTTGGCCACCTTTGAGCTCCTTCGAAGAAAGGAAAGGGGTGGCTTTGGTGGCATGAACCGAGGTGGGCCATGAGGGGCCTATCGGGAGCCTTGCATACAATAACAGCAGGCCGCAAAGCTTCGGGGAGAGGAATGAAAATGTGTTTGTTCATCTGTCTGTCTGTCTGCCAAGTGAAGGCTATAGACCCTATCAAATCTACTCCTTTCTCTTTTTTCAGAATTCAACCAGACAGTCCAGAGTTCTGGAAATATGACAGACAAAAGCAGTCAGGATCAGCTGCTGTTTCTCTTTCCAGAGTTCAGTCAACAGAGCCAGGGGCCTGGGCAGTCCGATGATGCCTGCTCTGAGCCCCCCAACAAGAAGATGCGTCGCAACCGGTTCAAATGGGGGCCCGCATCCCAGCAAATCTTGTACCAGGCCTACGATCGGCAAAAGAACCCCAGCAAGGAAGAGAGGGAGGCCTTAGTGGAGGAGTGCAACAGGTAACACCACCGGAAGCTCCCTCCAGCCGGCGGGCCAACACAGGGACCTGAGATCCATCCCCTGGGTCCTGGGACATTGATTACCCAGATACATGTGGCGCACGTAGGGTCTCCTAAAGCACGTTCCACAGAACTGTAATTTCAAGTCCCTAATAAATAAATTTGAGGAATATCATATGCATACTTCTTCAAAGGGAGCCATAAGGCCCTGAATCATAAAGGCCCTGTAGTCAAGAAGCCCCTTAGCGTTATTGAATTGGTTGTGAACCATGGAATCTTCTCTTCTGGGGACTCCCTTTATGACCTGTTATTCCAGGGAGGATAGTCTGGAGAGTGCTGGTCTGAAATAGGATGCCAGTGAAACGGGACTCATGTGTCTGACCTTCGTATAGACCAGGGAAAAACTATCTGTGAGTCCCACACTGACTCTGTCCTCAACCAGTTATAAATCATTGGTCCCAAAGGAAACTTGGATCTGTTCAGTGCACTGTGTCCATACTGATTAGAGTTCTTTTTGTATCTTAACAACTAGGTGTAATTTTAAAGAAAACGATTAGATATCCTTGAGGTATCTTTTTGTTTCATTCCTACCTCCATCCTCCCTGACTCCAACATTGACTTTGAAAGATAATTTTTTTATTATTGATTTCAGAGAGGAAGGGAGAGAGAGAGATAGATAGATAGAAACGTCAATGATGAGAGATTCATTGATTGGCTGCCTCTTGCACTCTCCCACTGGGGATCAGGCCCACAACCCTGACCAGGAATCAAACTGTGACTTCCTGTTTCATAGGTTGATGCTCAACCACTGAGCAACACTGGCCAGGAGTTCAACAGTGACTTTTTAAACATTATGTTCTTGGCTCTGGGCATTCTCTGCCTTTGGCTGGACTGGCTGTGATGGTGAAAGGATGTGGCAAGGGAGATCAGGCCAGAAAACAGGAAGACAGAGCAGTCAGCTATGCATGTCACAGAGTCTTCAGGCTGTGCTCTGTCACCCTGACAGCATCCAGTGATGTCTAAGAATCTCTCTCAAACCTGCTCTTTGGGGGGACTCCAGTAGTGAAAGTAAGGGGTCTGGCTCCCCTGGCACTCGTTTGGGGTGTCCAAACCCCAAAAGACCATAATTCCTTTAGAGTCTATGAAGGGACTCAGATAGCCAGTGAAGGACTTTGCCTTTTGTAGGGCGGGAAGAATAGCAGTATAAGGAGGGGTCCAGAAACCCACTTAGCTTTGCTGCCTGTCCCCACCTTGCTCTCTTCTCTTCTAACTGGAGCCTCATCCGAGGCCAAGCCCCTGGCTTCCAGGCAACAGAGCTTGTTTGGTAGCCTATGCTCAGCCCATTCCAGCCATCTCAGCAGAGAACTACATGGGCAACTTTTTCTCTGGGCAGGTTTTTTCCCAGGTTTCTGCTCTCTCCTTGGCCTCTTCATACTCCTAACCAAAACCATTGGGGTTATGTGTTTGGGACCAAGGAGAGCCAGCTGCCCCTGGCCACCCTCGCTCACCATTTCCCCTCTATCTATTCTCAGGGCAGAATGTTTGCAGCGAGGCGTCTCCCCCTCCAAAGCCCACGGCCTGGGCTCCAACCTGGTCACTGAGGTTCGTGTCTACAACTGGTTTGCAAACCGCAGGAAAGAGGAAGCGTTCCGGCAGAAGCTGGCCATGGATGCCTACAGCTCCAACCAGACGCACAGCCTGAACCCCCTGCTCTCCCACGGCTCCCCCCACCACCAGCCCAGTGCTTCTCCTCCCAACAAGCTGTCAGGTAGGCAGGCCCTGGACCCTACGGCCTTGGCCATCCGACTGGTCTGCTTCTCCCCAGGGTCTTAACTAGCTCAAGATTTTTCAAAGGAAAAAATGCTTTGGGATGGTCCAACAGCCGGCCCCCTCCTGTTGCCAGAATATTCTCGGGACGAGTGTGTGGCTGTGGTAGGGTTCCTCGGAGTCCTTGCTCAGCCTCTAGAGAGCCCTTTGCCCCATTCTTCTCTGGTCCCCTTTCCTCTTCCTCTGTGGCTGATGACTCAGCAGGTCAGTGCCACCATCAGATTTGACCGAGAAGCCTACCTTATTGGTGTGCCAGGTGCAAACCACAGGCAAAAGAGTTGCCTGTCCGTAGCCTGTCAGGGTTTTGTCCAGCTCCAGCAAGAGGAGCCCAGGGACTTCTGGGGAAGGGCCACTCTATGGGCAGCCTCTGCTTGTTGGTTCTGTGTTCTGCCAGAGTTGGGGTAGAGTCACTTGAAGTATTTGCCATGATGAGTTGGCAAAAACCAACTGAGTACCTACTGTGTGTGTCTGTGTGCCAAGCCCTGGGTTAGGATGCCTATGCTGTGGGGTATGGGCTTGTCAGGATGGAATTCCACATCCTCATTGTGGGAAAGAACCCCTATATGCTGAGTGTTGCATCAGGCATAGGCTGGGGCTTCGTTCCTGCAGGAAAGCTGGCTTCCTGGGATGAGTGTGCTGATTGAGGCCGGTTTGATGGTTGTATAGACAAAGTGTGTGATGATTCCCTCCCTGCTCTGGGATAGGACTTGTGAAAGGAGAGCCAGGCACCATTGCTAACTTGGGAGTGGTTCGGAAGCTTATTCTCCACCTTGCCTGCTGGTTGCCCTTCTGCCAGGAGAGGCCAGAGATCTGGAGCTGACCTAAGTGTGTATGTGTGTGGTGGGGGTGTGTGTGCAGGCTCAGGCTCAGCTGGGTGGTATCCAAGCATTTGTTTCACACTGTACCTTCCCATAGCATGACCTCTTCAGGGGTCTCTGGGAGCCTGCAACTGTCCAGTGTAAAGCCCAGGCCAGGGCTCAGAACTTCTCTGGACCCAGATCACACAGGAGGAAGGGCTCAGCCACATGGGGAGAAAGATTGGTTACTCTTGAGAGGCAGTAAAGCCCCCAGACCAGCACTGGCCTGATTGCCCCTTTATGGGAATTCAAAGCAGGGTTCAGAGGACAGTGGCAAATGGCTTGTGGCCCGCACCGAGCAGCACCAGAGTACTTGCTGTCCGCAGTGATCCATGGAGCGGGGAGCGGGAAGCTGCGGGGGGCGTGGCTGGGGCAAGGGGCATTATTGAGAAGACAATGGCTATTGTTCTGGGACTTGTGATCTCCACACCAAAGTCAGGGAGCCTGCAAGCCAAACAAAGGCCCAGCAGCTTTCTGACAAGCTGGGGTTGTGGTGAGGTCACCACGGAGTCGTTAGCTTAGGCATTCTGTGTATTGACAGGAGGCCCAGGGAGCTGGGCTTGAGGGAGGGCAGCAGGTCCTGGAGGCTAGGCAGGGCTCAGACACCCCTCTGGTCAGTCTGAGAAGGTGCATCCTACCGGAAGTGGATTTTCTGGAGTCCCCAGAAGTCTTGGCCTTTTAAAAAATCATGGGATATTAGAACTGGGAGGGACATTGAAGAAGAAAACTGAGGCTGCGGATTCCCATGCCATGTTTTCCACAGCACAGGTGTGCTCTGAGCATGTACCTTGTCCCAACACCATGCTAGTGATGAGGAAGCCACATGTCCCTGTCCTTGTGGGCTTATTATCTAGTTGGAAGGCATCATGCCAGCATGGAGTCCCCCAGAACTAGCTTGGACTTGAGGTCATTTTGGAGGGTTCATGCATCTTTCTAGGGACAGACTGCTATTTGAAGCCAGAACCATGGGATGTTGTTCTCTTGTACTGCCTGCCTTTCCCTCTGCCTTAATTTTCACTGAGGGTTGATCAAGCTAGTCCTTGTCCACACCCAGGGACTGGATTCTCTGGACTTGATTTTAAATCCTGGTTCTAATCAACCAGGTTAATTCCATAACTACAGTGTGGCCAGTTCACATAACTTCGAGCTTAACTTTACTGTCTGTAAAATGGAGAGATAGTACCTACCTCCTAGGGTCCTTGTGCAGGTTAAATGAGAAAATGTATAAATACTATCTTTCCCAGTAAACGATGACTACTGTCTTTATCGTTATCATTACAGACGACCAAACAGTGGGGGAAAATGATGGGCAGCAGAAAGCTATTTCCTTTTAAATTTCACACACTGGGGCCTTATTGCTGAGAGGCAGTGAGATGTGTCCTGAGCCTGGGCTGGTGCCTGGGGTGCAGGAAGTGGGGATCAGTTCCAGTGGCCCCCTCAGGCTGCCAGGGGGGTGGCACCTGAGCTGTGACCTCCTTGGGAAAGCACTTGGGGAAAGTGCTCAGCGAAGGCTTTGGTCCGCAGAGCCTCATGTATTTCCTTCCCATCACAGCCCCCACGACCAAGGTAGGGTCTCTTGGTCTCTAACCAGGTCCAAACTGTAACTGGATGCAGAATACAAACTACTTCGTGGTGGCCAAGGAGAAACCAGCATCCAGCGTCTGTACTAGCAACCTCTAAGGCTGAGCTGTGAAGAGGGCTCCCACTCCTTCCCCTCTCACTCCTTCCCCTCCAAACACCAGCCTCTGAGCCAGGAGGACTGGAGGTACCTTAGAGACAAATCTTTCCCTTAAAACCTCTTCCTGGAAAGGAGGGGATCCCTCTGCTAACGGAGCCCCTTCCCTCCCAGCCACGCTCAGCGCGTTGTGGCCCACTTGCCCACGATGACCACGGTGTGACCCTGGTCCTGGAATGTCCTGCACAATAGGAGTGGCAGGAGGAGCACTTTGCCTCTGTCAGCGGCTGATTGGTTACAAGGTGCCCTACAAACACGCTGTCAGCAGAATCAGCTGTTTTCAGCGTAGCCCCTCCCGGCTTTACAATCACACATCAGCATGCAGTCCCCGGTTGTCATGGCTTTGTGTCCCTTATGCATGCTTAATTGACAATTAAGTTGGGGCTTTGAACCAGCCTGGCTGCCGCTGATGGGCCTTCATCTTTCCAGGGAGTGTCACAGGGGCACCCTTTGTTTGCTCTTCTTGGGGGCCTGAAGTTACTGTAGCAGGCTGCAGGCAGCCATTTATCTTCAGCCTGGAAAGCCTTTATCTGCACCCCCACCCCCATTCCAACTCTTGCCAGCAGGAGCTGTCCCTGGTTATAGGCCCCATGACAGCCCATTCTGAGGCCATTGAGCAGTCCCGGAGTGATGGCCCCTACCTCCATTCTGGAGTGGAATCAAGAGAAAGGCCCCCGAAAGGTCAGAGAGCAGGGCTGTGGCAAGGAAAAGGACTGGTTGGAGACTGGTGCTCATATTGATCGACTTGAGGAGGAGGAGGAAGTTGGCACGGGCTGGAAGCTGGACTAGCCTTGGACCAAGCCATGGGATCTGGCTGCGTGATCTGGGGTGGCCTTGCTTGCTGTACCCTTGGCTCCAATCTGCAGCAGACTCACCTGCCCACCTTCAGCAGACTCACCCCACCACCCTCAGCAGACTCACCCCACCACCCTCAGCAGACTCACCCCACCACCCTCAGCAGACTCACCCCACCACCCTCAGCAGACTCACCCCACCACCCTCAGCAGACTCACCCCACCACCCTCAGCAGACTCACCTCGCTGCCTTGCAACAGCAAGGGAGGGACAGGTCTTCATCAGCCTTCATTCACCCCACACACATTGTGTTCATTCTTATGTCACCTTTCCCGACGGAGACCAGGGCTCACTCTCCAGGAAAGAAAGGGAGGCACAGGGGTGAGCAGAAGCCCTTCCAGGATAACTTTCAGCTACCCTGGACCATGCGTCTTTACTAAGAGGAGATGTTCATTTTGTGGCTGCTTACTCCTCCTTCCCTCTATACTCTATTCCTCTCTCTCCAAGCCCAGTGGACTTGATTGTCCTGATGGTCAGATCAGAGCTTGAAAACCAGAGCATCCTGCCTCTTCTGCATCCCCTTTCACATCTCCCAAGTCATTGGTAGGAATCTAACCCTGGGTATGGTTGCCATGGTTTTCCTTGATGCTGAAGTCCACAGGGCCCAAGGAAATCTCAAAAGTGCCCAGTGGCACGGTTATAACTGAAGTGAATCACCGTAACAGCTAGTGCTGATGGAGTTCTCTTTGGGTACCAGGCTCTGGGCTGAGCACCTGCACACATGCAGCATCTTTGACAGCAACCTTGATGGGTAGAAACCATCTGTGTCCTTATTCCCATTTTACAACCAAGGAAGGTAAGATGTTTAGAATCTAAATGATTTGCCCAAGTTTATATAGTTACTGAGTGGCAAAGACAGGTTTTGAGTTGTCAGGTCTTGT